>CM077085.1:65276110-65353644 GCA_039513925.1 Platanthera zijinensis
AATGACGTCATCCTTCATTCCGAGGAAAAACACCTTCTGATAAACACCATTTTCTTCTAGTAATTTGAGTTCTTGTTTGTGTGTGTAGACGATGACTATATAAACTTCCTCTACACGATCAGGTTCTTATTCCTTTGAGTACGCTCTCCCTCTCAATCAACTCAACTTTACGAGTTATCCAATCTTATCAATTAATGGGATTGATCACTTCATCAAGCGACCCATCATCCTAAAAATTTAAGAGGTGTTACTCGTGAATCTTGTAGATTATCATTAACACCCATTAGTTTTTCTGTAATTTTGCCATAATTACACTTGATAATCAAAAATCCATTTCTCATAGTCATGAATCTTGCTAACCGTGACTATAATGTCATCTAACGTATATATTCTGGTTCTTGATGTTATTTGAATCAAGTCTCTAGAGTCATATCTAAGATTTACGTCTTTCAATATACTATCTGCTAACTTCTTGCAGTTTTCTAGAGTTATCATACTTCTGATATTACAACATAGTGTTTTAATCTTATATTCTTGAATATCCTGAATCTTACTACCCATCATCAAATTCACACAGTATCTTATAATTGTTAAGTCTCGTAATTATTCCTCTTTATTACCATGACATCACCTGAGTAACGTCAAGTAAGACCAATTTCCACATCACTATGTTTGAGACAACACATTTCTAAGTTAGGTCTAAGGGAACCCAAGTCAGTAACTAATTTGGCCAATAAAAAAGATAAGCCCCTAATAAACAAAAGATAAGCCTACCTATTTCGGGATAAGTATCTACGATATCACTATGTTATATTCGTCCTAGATATGCATACAATCCTTAAGGCACGAAACCTTAGACTTGGGGTTCCATCCTGAAACTTGTTGATATGCTCCATACTTTAGACACTCCAGGTTACCATTTACGACAATCCTCTCAAGGTCAACATGTGACCCAGTCCCAAATGGGTCTCTTCTGATCTTTAATTCTTATCCGACCCTTGGTATTTGGTATGATGGTTGTCTCAACCTAATCATATCGAGTCCCCTATTATCCGTTAATGGATTGTAGGCATCAAATCTCCTTAACGTTGTCCTATTAGTTTAGGTAACAGGTGATAGTACTACTTGATAAGTAAAGTAGGGGCATCAGAGTTTGAGACTTAAGCAGTTTTTATCGCATTAGACTCTTCCTCTAGTCATTTTGGGTATCCTCGTACCTCAACTGAATTTATACCTAAGGTCACTTTTGACCAGGATACACTAAGAATCGTTGGTAAGTCGAATTTCCTAGTTGGGTTGGCCTAACTCATTTATTTATGGACTATATATTGTGATCTGAACACATGGGCACACCATAGCTTCCGCTACTTAGTTTTGTCCCCAAACTAAAGCTTGCGCGGGGTGACCCAGTATTATGGACTTTCTTCTTTATGATCGTGGTCTGCTATGATACCAATATTTAAGACCCCTTTTTACTTCACAACCGGGTCTTATGCCCAGAATCACCATTTTGCGGTGAGACCAACACTCAGGATGGTCATCACTACAAAACGCTGATCCTGCCGTGTAAAATGATCACCAAAGAAAGTAGAAGTAAAAAATAAGTGCAAGTATAATCAAGTCCACAAGATCACATCTATATATATAAGTAAAAGAGTGATAGTCCACAATGATTACAAAGTATAAAATAAAGTAGAAAAATAATATGGGCTTAAGCCCGGTACATATCTAATACAAATAATCTCTCTCTCAACTCACACATCTAGCGGAAGCAAGCTGAAATCCATCCTCAACCCATCATTGTGTAGTAGTGGTAGTGCGCAACAACTGCTCCTGATGTCCTGCCTCCTTGTCATATCAGTGCTTATGCTCTTACTCCTCGGTCTCCTAAAATGATGTGGTCCACCGACCATTAGTCATAAAGACTAAGCCACTATCGTCCTCGCCTCACCCCCACGACACTTAGGCACCATACGGGGAAGATGAAAGTGGAGGACAACAAAGCAGAGTGGAACAAGTAGGTGACAACTACTGTAAATCCCATTTTCAAATTATACCCCCCTTAGGAGTGACTTGAACATGCCTAGGTCATAACAAGTCCTAGGTTGAACCGAGGAGATCAGGTGACCCAACTTGCTAGTTGAGACTCACTTGGGCTATAAATAGTAAAATCTTAAAACCCTGATTTTTGGTAGCCTAGTGGGTTCAATCTTACTCCAAGGCATTCCTAGACCTAATATGGAATCAATGGGTCACCAAGGACCCATTGGGTGCAAACCTAGTGGCTAAGTTGACCCAAGTCAACTTAAGCCCTATTTAGGCCAAAGTAACCCTGCCTTGGGTCAACTAACCCTCATTATGCCAAGTCTACCCTACCTAACAATACCTAGGCCTTAGGGGAGGTCAATGGGTCCCTAGGAGTCTATTGATGTTGACTTCGAAGGTCAAATTGACCAGGTTAACCCTAAAACCTAGGCTAGCCAACATGTAAATATAGGAGAGAGAAAGTGAGAATAAGGGGTATTTTCATGGTAGAATGGTGAGCCCCCCTCTCATATGGCATTTAGGGATTTAATATTCATTTTATGGGCTGCCTTTAGGCTTCTAGGGGAATAGAAATTCGTGAGGGTGACTAGGAGAGAGAAAGAGGTGAGAAATAAGCTAAATATAGGAGAGAGAAAAGGTGGTGGAAGTGAAGGGGTAGTTTTAGAGAGTGAGGAGGCATGGGGCTCGGCCAAAGAGGGGCCCACAGCCACCTAGAGGTTGACACCTCTTCGCCCCCCACCCTTTACTGGCCACCAAGAGGTGGCTCCACCCCTCCTCACCTCTAACCGACCCCACCCCTTTGAAGAGACATTTGCCTCTTGGATGAAACCGCCCCCCTTTTCCCATCTCCTCCTTATATACTAACATAGGAGAGAGGGGCGAACCATTTCAAAACCAGAGAAGGAGGAGATAACCGTTGCCGGAGCCACCAAGGAGAGGAAACGCCGCCACCGCCGCCACCATGCATTCCCGCCGGTCTATTCGCATCCAAGCCCGAACTCAGGTCCTCCCTCACCGCTTCTCTCATGTTTAGATCCTAGGATTATTTAGTAGTTGAGTTCATGATCAAACGAACCAGAGCAAAGGTTTAAAATTCAGAAATTTCCATTTTTATGGAGCTTTTGAAGCTCTCGGGTAGGGCGGCGCCGCCACCTCCGGCCGCCCTAGCTCCGGTCGTGGATAGCCCCCACCACCGGGAACAAATAGGTGATTTTTCCGGTGGTGGCGCCGCCTTAGGCCGCCGGAATAAGGCCCATAAAAACCACCTGTGCGGGCTCAATTTTTGTCCAAATCGGAGAAGATGAGCAGCTGCCGTCTGATGCACTTTGATTCGTGCAGGATCAAAATAAATACTTATAAACCCATATTTTCTGATTTTCTGTATTTTAATAAAATAGTTTCACTGTAAATTAAATTTAGGCCCCTTATAGGCACCACCTGAAAAAGGTTACAACATGAAAGTTATAGGTCTTTTGAAGACCTACAATTTGATATGTAGTGGTGAAAAATTGGATGAGGGGACCGACCTGTAGAGCCTTTTAGTGAGGGTATGTTCTACAACTAGGGCAGATTCCTTCTAAAAATTAGTTAGGTCTTTTAGGGGCATGTTCATCAAAAATGATCAACATAAATGTTGTAGGCATTTTTATTATCTACAGTTTGATATGTAATGGAAATTTTAGGACAAGTATACTGACTTATAAGGCCATTTTTCTAGGGTAGGTCCTATATATAGGCCAGATTTTAAAATAATTCTTCACACCTAACCCTTGGTCCAAATTCCCTGAATTTTTGACAGGGGATTATTATTACCTAGATATAGCTCCTGTAAAAATTGGAGACCATTTGGGATAGTGTACCTTAGGGTTTTCCCCTAACCCTAGAAAAGCCAGGTAAGATAATAAAAGGGTCAAATGACCTCCATACCCTCCCAAATTTTGGTGAGGTGTCCCTGGTATAGTTATCTAGGTCTGGTTCAAATTTCAACTCATTTGGTTGAGTTTTTAATAGGAGTTCACTAAACCCTAGTTTGGACCTAGGGAAGGGTAATTTGGGAAAAAGGGAACTTTTGGCAATTGAGTGGTCACTCACCTCATTAGAGGTTGAGATTTTTACCATTGGTTTAAAATGATCCTAAGAACCACCTTGGGGAAAATGGGATGGATTAGGGTGAGTTTACCCTAGGGCCCAGGTTCAAACCCTAAATGAGGATTTTGGGGGCTTGTGAAGGACATAGGGGAAAATGCCCTTGTATGGTCTTGAGATTTGGTGGATAGGTTGTTAATGGGTATTTAACCCTCTGGTTGAAATATTAGAGAATCTATAGGTAGGTAGGTACCTCAAAACCTAAGTCCTAGTTTTAGGGTAGAAGGGCTTTTAGGTCAAAACAGTAACTTAAATTCATTTAAAAGCTATAAAACTTGGGTAGAGTGTTTTTAGGGTAGTTAGGACCCTTGGATTATTTTACTAGAATTTTTGGATAATTATTTCTAGTACTTCACTTATGAATGTGGGTATAGCCCTATTTTATATTTTATTTATTAAAGATTTTTAAGTCAAATAAGACCCCATGAAACTCTGGAATTAGATATTGTTGGCCAGTAGGAATGCTCTTGAATTTTTTTTTTAATTTTATGTTGAAGAAATTTAGTAGTTCTTTCACAAGTGTTATAAAAAGGCTTTATGGTTTTAAAATATATTATGGATTAAATACTTTCTGGAAAATTATGAATTTTGTAAATAGGGTCCTTAAACCATTATTTACTAGTGGCAATTTATCCAAGATTTTTGGAGTTATTATTATGGTACTTGATTCACAAGCATGTTAGATTAAGAATTTAGTAAATGATTTATTATAAATTAATTTCCAGTAGGAAAATTATGAAACTTATCTAGTGCTGTTTTCACGATGTTATTAGTACCCTGTAATTAATTCAAATTATTTGAATGAAGATTGATGTAGTTTATTCATTAGTCATGAAAGAAATGAATTATTGATAAAACATGATTAGGCCCTTAGATCTTAGAGAAAAATGTCAAACCTTGGATATATCCTTTTTTTTAGATATAACAGAATTTATTATGATTTTTACATAGCTTAAAAGTCTACTTCATGTTCAAATTGGTAGACCTTGGATTTGTAAGAAAATTAATTAATTATTAGATTAATTGAGAAAATGGTTATAACCTTGAATTGATTCATTTATGACATGATAGGACCCCAGTAAATAATTTAGGTCATTCGGATGAAGACACAAAGGACATCCTATCAAGGTCATCATATAGTGTAGGCTGGTCTGCATGTAGCGTTTTCGTAAAAGATCACATTTGGAGACGATTTAGGGCAATGTTGGAGTTTCTCAATGTACTGATTGGGATGGATTTAGATAGGTTGTTATGGAAGGTTCTAAGGAGTGACGAGAAGTGAGTGGTTGTGGTAGAAGGAGCACGGATTCGACGAAAGATCGTCGTTCCTGAGAGAATGAAATGTCAAGCTACCCTAATTTTAGTTTAATGTAATATGAGAAGGGAACGGGTAAGAGAAAATTAACCAATATTATGAAGTGCCTTGCGAAAGGGAACTTTGGTCTGTAATACCATCGTAGTTCCTAGTGCCTATTGAGAACCCTTCACGGGGCATAATCCGGAGGCAGTCCTGGGCTAACGTAAATCTTAAATAAATCAAAAGAGTAATTAGTTGAAATAGGTTTACACTTCACACACTAGTTAGATGGACATTTGGAAAAGGTTAAGTCGTCCCGAGGTGTTCAAAGGGGCGCAATCCCGCGGTGCTCAAAGGGATGAGGTTTGGAATTGAGCCGGACGGCTTAGTCCGGGGAGCTTAGTCTTGGTTTGTGGTTGAGACAGACGGTTTGGTCCAGGAGCTTTACTCTTGACTTCTTATATTAAATATTGCATGTGCATAAATAGGAAACTTTAAGGTGGTGGGTCTTCGATATTGGGGAGTTCGTTGCACCGACACCAATATCGTTGATTCGGCAAGTGTGGTTTTACACTTCGCCAGACTTAAGTCCGGTGGTCAAGTCGGCAAGAGTACGCAGGAGTCCGCCTCGTGCAACAGGCGTTGAGGGCGTATGATAGGTCAGACCGGTAGTACAAATACTTGTTTTGAGGTGGGCGAGGCCTTACCCACCGCTTCCGTCTGCCACTACGGAGGTATCCTGGGAGGTAACGGCTCTGAAAGGGGGAACTAAAGGTTTGTGTACACAAAGTCGTGTGGGTGAGTTGCACTGCATGAACATCATTAACCCACCATATAGTTGCATACATAATCATTCATGAGAACTTTGACACCTAATGTATAAGTGGAATGGGACGCTTATACATTAGGACCTGCAAAACGACCCCTTGGTCTATAAGCTTGTGTGGGCAAGTTTTATGGATTAAGGTCATTTTAAATATTTAAATAATGCTTGTGATAACCGACACCCCAACGTATAAGTGGAATAGGACATTTATACGATGGGAGCCTTGTAAAAGATCCCTTGGCTTATGTGTACTCACATAAGTGAAGGTTTAATTTCTTACTTACTTACCTTCCTGTTTTACCTATTACAACACTTATATTGTTCGCCTGTTAAAACTTGCTAGTTAGGTCCACCGTCATCTGCTTTTGACTACTCTCCACCTTCATGTACTTCCCTTTCTTCCTCTCCGCTCGGTGCCTTAGGGCATGGGGGAAGGGGTGGGGGATGATAGGGCTTAGTCTTATAGACTAACGGTTTTCAGACCACATCATTTTAGGGAATCGTGGAGCCTAGATCGGAGGAGCAGCCCAGGAGACCGGTGCGCTTGGAGACTGGGCAGTCTAGCTCAGGAGTTCAGACAACCGGGACCGTGAGTTCCATTCCTTAGTAGCAGTTTGTTTTTCAGCTTCCGTTTGAGTGACCATGTAGTGAGGTGGTGTTGTTACTCGTTAAGTCCTTTTTCCATTCAGTACTCTGGTTTTACTCTGATGTTATACTGTGGACGCTTCCTTCGTGGAGTTTATTTATATCTGATTTATTATTGTGGACTGCATTTCTCTTTCTTTACTACTTGCTACTTGATTGTGATTGAAAAGGCCGGCAGAATCGGCTCGTTGTAGTGACGACCTTCTCGGGTGCGAAGGTGTCACTGCAAAGTGGCAGTTCTGGGCATAAGACCCCGAGTTTGAATCGAAAAAAGGGGGTCTTACAACTACCCTAGTAGGTGTATGTATAGAAGAACTATAACAAGGAAGCAGTAATGTAAACAAGTAAAGTAGTACAGTAAGAACATGTAAAGTAAAGTATGGAATAAGTAACCTTAACTTATATGATTGACCAGACAAACTTATAAGTTAAGGGGTCTTTTGCAAGGCTCCCATCGTATAAAAAGTCTCATACCAATTTATACAATGGGGGTGTCAGGTTGTATTCAAGTATGAGTGAAGTGAAATGTTATGTCATGATTCATGCAAGTGCAACACACCACACACACACACACACACACGAATCTATGCTCACAGACCTTTAGTTCCCCCTTTTTGGAAGCTAGCATCACTCCCAGGAGCCTCTGCCATATCCAACGAAGACCGTGGGTCAATCCCCCCACTCCTAGGCGGGTATCCACACTATCAGGCCTAGACCTTACGTACGCCTCTAAAGGACATACCAGAGTCACCATGTACTATGTTGACCAACCGCCAGTCTTTTCCTTGGCTAAGTGAGAATCACAATTGCCGAGTCAACATATCAACGTCGGTGCGAACGACTATCTAATACCGAAGACCCACCTCCTTTATGCACATGCATTTATGATAGTTATAAATCTCCGAGTTATCGGCTCCCGGACTAACCCTTCCGTCACTATAATATTCTGAGCCACTGGCTCCCCGGACTAACCAGTCCATACCTACCACCTCCGAGCCTACCTCTCATGAGTCTAAAACAAACCAGCCTCCTATGGCTATTGGGTGAGTGAAGGTGAATACTTAGAATTAATCTTGCACTAACAGTTTATCCTTACAGTTTAGGGTTAACATTGGATTGCCCAGGGCATTTCCTGTGAAGGACTCTCGAGGGCATTAGGAACTATGATGGGCTGAAGCCAAATCTCACATTCGCAAGGTACTTATTATTGTTGGTATCTACCCATGTCCTAAACTCTCTTAGCATTGTACTTGAACTAACTCTAAGTGTATTTAGCCTCTTTCTCTAGGGAAAGACGATCCACCATCGGTCCCGAGCACAACCTTGCCTATAGTCAACCAGGCTCTCACAACCTGCCTTCCCTTGGTGACCTTATCCATTCTCACCCAGACCATGTACACCAACTACCCCATACCAAGATTCACTTATTTCCCTAATTCTACGGTTTTGTTGTGTGCATACCTACTAGACTATATGGTGTGCAAGGATGATGACCCCTCCAAATACTAGACCTACGATTATTGCTGAGGGTCCATCATGGTATTTTAAGATTAAATCCAGAAGATAATATTTTTCCTAACTTATTTGTCATTTATTTAATTTTCTACAAAATCAAACCACCTAGTCTTTTGAACACAAAGTATACTTTTCTGACTAGGTAAGACCTTAAAAAAATATGATAGATTAATAACATCAATATAACAGTAAATACCAAAAATACCAATTTTCTAGGATGTATTTGACCATCAATTAATTATTGAATAAAAAACTATAATATTATGATAAATAGGACAAAAATAGAATCAATCCTCCAAAATTTATCAAACGATTACTAGATTAAAAATATAATCAGAAAAGTCCATTGACCAAGAATAATTATGTTTCAACATCATTTGGTCTCATAAATAATTTATTTACTGATATTCAATCTATGGCACTATGTGAATGATCCTACATGAAGATTCCTCCAAATATTACATAAAAATTCACAGAACATTAGAATACCCTAAAAAGTCCTCTGACAAAGTTTCATAATTTTCCAGTGATTAACAAACCCATAATTAATTTTCTTGCAATTAGGGCAAACATTGAGGTTGTGAATGAAGTACCAAATATATCAATTCAAAATTCATACAACAATTTCCAGAGATTAATAACAACTATATAAGATTACTGCCTAAGTTTCATGAACATATAAGATCATATAATCAAGCAATAAAATTATAAGTAGAAGTATCCTAATTGGTCTTAAATTATTTCAGAGAGGTTATGTGCTCCTAAAAATTCTAATAACATTTTCCAAGGCTTATTAATACCCTATGAACTCATCTACCAAGTTCCAAGCCATTCTAAGGACATATGGTCTCATGTCCTTCACTAGGCCCAAAACCCCCAACTCTAGGGCCTATACTAGGGTCTTAGGTAATCTCCACCCCAAACCACTCAATTTCTCTAGAGGGGGTGTTTTAGATGACTATGATGTGTGGCCCATGTTTCATCCCTTTTGGATGAGGATTGGCCACTCAACCCATCAATTACACATTTGCCCTAAATTACCCATAAGGGACCAAACTTTGGTCACCCCATTACCTAATCAAATCAACCCCAATTGGGCTGCAATTTTTATCAGAGACATATATTGACCCTAAGAACCATCCAAAAAAAATTTTGGGAATTAGGAGGTCATTAGACCCTACAATTAATTCATACATTGATTATTAAATATTTACAAAAACTATAGAAAAATGTTTTCCAAAAATTCTCATTTTTGGATATGTTAGAGGTATAGGTAATAGTGACCCCCAGTCCAATTCTCAAGTCATTTGAATGGCAGGATTGATGGGGGAACTCAATTTAGTCTCTTGTTAATTCAATGTATAGGCAACACCATTTTGAGTGCTGTGGTCAAATCACTGACCCAAATGAGTTTAAATAAATTTTAAAATAAAGTAGACCCCATGTTCTACAACTTCTATGTTGACCATTTTTCCATGAAACCCCTGAAAATATCCTTAATAATTAAATCAATATACTACAAGTTAAGAGGTAATTAATCATTATATATTATATATATTTATAATAAAATAAAGAAGGGCACTGTTCATCTTCCTCACAGAGCCAGTAAACGCCAAAACGCCTGGAGCCTTTCCAAAGCCTAATGCCGGCAACCCGGTCACCTCCCTGGACAGCCCCCGCCACCACCACCTCCGTCGAGGTGGTGGATATCGCCCGACGGTGGTTTGGCCGCTGGAGGTGGTGGTTTCCGACGAACCCGTCACCATGATTTTTTGAAAAATCTCCATTTTTTCCTCACTTGGATCGGATCGCTTGAGCCCGATTTCTCATCCTAATATGATCTAGATACTAGCACAAGGGGAAAGGAGGAGAAGCGGACCTTGTTTGGGGTTCGACGATGGCGGTGGAGGCGGTTGGCCGTGGTGTTTTTCCTCTCCGACGAGCTTGCCCGATTCCTCGATCCTCCACCAAAATAATTGATCCAATACATTATTTTGACTTCCAAGGACATTTTAAAGGTGATGGGATGACCAAAAGTGGGAATGGGGTGCTGTATAGGGGGATTTATATTTATTCCATGGGAGGGGAGGTGAAGGGGTGGTTGGCCATGGTGGTTGTGCTCCCCTCTTGATGGTGGCTGGCTGGATTCAATGGGAATTCATTCGCCATGCACAAGGGAGATGATTGAGGGCTTGGGGAAGGGGGAGTGTGTGCTCCATGGTCTTACTCCATTATTCCTCTCTCTTTTCCTCTTTCTCTCTCCTCCATTAAGGGGAAAACTCTCAATTTTTCTCTCTCCTAGTCACCCCCTCCGAAATTAAGTGGCATTCCATGTAATTTAAGCCTCCTAAAACTAGTTGGCCACTCAAGTTGGGTTTATCCCAAGTGAGTTGGGCTAGGTTGGGTCAACTTGAGCTAATTTGACCCAATTTAGGGTTGAGTTGACTTTAGTCAAATTGAACTTTTAGGTTGACCATATTGGATCCTTGGTGGCCCATTGACCTACCATAAGGTCTAGGGAGACTTGGATGGGGTTGGTTAGACACCTTGTAGGCCACTTTACCCTTAAATTAGGGCACTTTGACCACTTTGGAGCTAGGATTGACTTGGGTCAACTTGACCACTTGGGTTGACCCCAATGGGTCCTTTGTGACACAATGAACCTTCTAAAGGGATAGGGATGTTATGGTAGGGTCAAGGAGTCAAGGTGAGGTCCTAAAGTCAAACCCTTAGTTAGGTGCTTAAATTGAGCTATTTGCAGACTAAGGTGATTTCCACCTTCATGCCTTGGTTCACTTGGCCTCTTGAGCTACCTAGGATTTTGTTATGACCTAGTAATGACAAAACCACTCTTAGGAGTCTAGTTTTTTGAGGGATGTTACACTTTAATTGTTGCACGTTGGTAGTTTGGGTTAATCTAATCCCTTTTGCTGAACTCGTGACATCCGCCTTTCACGCGGTGCCTTGTTTCTTTCATGTGGTGCCTTGTTTCTTTCACGCAGTATGGCCCTGGATTGTGTGATGTCTCGCCTCGCTATCTGGACCTGTCTATCTCTCGCCCCTCACATCCTGTCCCTTTCACCTCGCTCGATGAGGCGAGTTCAATTGCTGTTTTGGTGTTATACCACTTCCTTTTCCTACCCTCGAACCCTGTTAATCTGGGAGGTTGGGAGCCCTGCTTGAGGGGGTCAGCAACCATCATGTGAGAGTTTACAAAGGGTTCCAGACCATGCTTTCATCATAGCTTTGGGAACTCGGTTTCACCCGAGGGGACTGGTAGCCAGTATGCAGGAGAGGAGCTCGCGCAGGGATCCGGTCTACGACAATCATCACAGCTCAAGGACTTGAATATCACTCGAGGGGGCAAGTAGTTGGTATGTCGGAGAGGAGCTTGTATAGCGACCCGTTCTAAGACAACATCACAGCTCGAGGACTTGAATCTCACTCGGGGGGGGGGGGGGCAAGTAGTCGGTATGCGGGAGAGGAGCTCGTGTAGGGACCCAGTCTACGCTGAAATCACAATTCGAGGACTTGAATCTCACTCAAGGGGGCAAGTAGTCGTTATGCGAGAGAGGAGCTCGCGTAGGGATCCGGTCTACGACAACATCAGATCCAGAGTACTTGAATCTCACTCGAGGGGCAAGTTGTCGGTGTGAGGGAGAGGAGCTCGCGTAGGGACCCGGTCTATGACAACAACACAACTCGAGGACTTGAAATTGTAACACCCCTATCCGTTATATAACATATAGCAGTAGGTCCGGCCGGGGCCCGACGCTATATACAACAGGCAGACCGATGGGTAACTAAATGAAACCATCCTTCCAATAACAACATCCTACACAGAGCACATTATAGCGGAAGCTTTTAAATGTTGCAAAGAAAAGAACCCTACCCAACAACATGAATGTCTACTAAATAACCCAAAATAGCAATGAACGCACAAATACACCAAGTACTTGGCCTTATGGCCTTACAAGAGTTTACTTAAATAAACAGTGTCTTCCAAACATCGGCACGCAGGCCGGTCACACATGAATATAACAAGTAAACATTCGCATGTCCTTCGAGGGACGGCTCAGCAACCAGGACTACAGCCTGCTACCCGAAGGAATACCTCGCACTCACCGCTCACTCGTAGGAGGGGGTTTCCTATGCAAAAAGGAAGAGGACTTCACATGTCTAAGAAGAGAATTGTTACCCTAGCATTTCTCTTCGGCGCCATGAAGATCTAGTCGGATGGAAAGCACCGCAACGGCCTCGCCTTCACGGATATGGACTCAGATTGAGAATCGGGGCTCCAAAGCTTCTCCGGCGGCCGGATTTCTTCTTCCCCTTAGTCCTTTCTCTCCCCTCTCTCCAAGGCTTTAGAAAGAGAATGCTTGATGGGAAATGAGGGTTTCAACCCCCCCCATTCCGACCATAACTCAACAAGAATAGCCCTGAGCCCTTGGATCCCAAAAGAAGGAAACGAACAGCCACGATTTGCACTTAAAATCAATTTCCTGGGCTGAACACGGCTTGCGACACGCCCATATACAAGGTCGTGTTCCACACTCGCCATAAATAAGGAAATACAGAACAGGACACCGCCTCCGACACGGCTTGGTACACACCCGTTTCATCCATGGACACGCCCGTGTCATGGGCCGTGTGCCCCAATCAATGTTGAAACTGTCGCATCCCGACCAGGACACAGGCTTAGACAAGCCCCTGTTAATCAGTACACACCCGTTTTGCGGGGCTTGTTCCTCAATTGACACAGGACCAAAACATCAAGAAAAGGACACGGCCATGTGACACGACCGTGTCATATGCCGTGTACCAGAAACTCCCCTAGGACACGCCCGTGTCCCAAGACGTGTAACTCTCTTGACACAGCCCGAGTAGGATAGCCCGAGCAGGACACGGCCCTGAACACGCCCGTATCTCAGGCCGTGTGCTCGACCTCCAAAGATCGTCGACTGCATCTCGTCCACCACGCGGAATACTCATCCAACCTGAGCACGACATGACCCTATACACGCACGTATCCCAGGCAGTGTGACCCTTACCAGGGCCCAAACTTGGCTTCAAACGCAGCACGTTCCTCTTTTAAGTTTCGGGGCGTTACAATTCTCTCCCTCTTAAAATAATTTCATCCCGAAATTATAGAAAGGAAAAGATACTCAAAACAAAACGGTACCTGAGTGGAATAACTCAGGGTACTCCTCAAGTATGGTCTTCTCTCACTCCTACGAGAGCTCCTCCCGACCACAGTTGTCCCATCGGACTTTGACCATCCTGATGTCCTTGTTATGAAGTCGCTTGAATTCAAAGTCCTCAATGCGAACGGGTTTGATCTTCATCGTCAACCCATTATCGACGGGTACTTGATCGACCGCAAAAATTTGTGATGGCTCTTGCACCTCCTTCCGCAACACTTAAATATGGAATACGTCGTGTAGACCACTCAATTCTACTGATAACTTTAGTTGATAAGCTGCTTTACCAATTCGGTCCAGGATCTCAAACGGTCCAAGGTACCTCGGGCTCAGCTTCTTCAATCATCGTACCCGTGAAACACCCTTGAACGGCTTAATCTTCAAATACACCCAGTCGCCAATAGCAACTCAACGTTCTGATGCTTGGCATTATAGTATATAGCCTGTTTGTCCTGAGCGATCAGTAATTGTTCTAGAATAGTTCGTACCAATGAAGTGGTTTCTTCCACCTCTTGTCATTTGTACAGCTTCGACTCACCCGTTTCCAACCACGAAAACGACATGCAACATTTTCTACCATATAGGGCCTCGAAGGGTGCCATTTGAATGCTCGCTTGGTAGCTATTGTTATAAAAAAATTCCACCAAGTACAGGTGATCTTCCCACTGCTTTTCGAAATCCATGACGAACATGCGAAACATGTACTCCATCATCCTGTTGACCCTCTCGGTCTGACCATCCATCTGCGGATGAAAGGCCGTGTTGAAACTCAGCTTAATCCCCAACATTTGTTGCACCTACCTCCATTCATTGGACGTAAACCTCCCATCTCGATCACTCACGATGCTGCGGGGCACACCGTGTAGTCGAATGATGCTATCCATGTAAAGTTTTGTCAGTTTATCCACCGAATCATCCTTCCTGTTCGGAATGAAGTGTGACACTTTCATCAATCGATGTACGACCACGCAGATGGCGTTGTTCCCCTTCTGTGATCTTGGAAAACCATGCACAAAATCCATAAAAATATCGTCGAACTTCCACTCCGGGATAGGCAAGGACTTCAAGAAACATTCGGGCTTCTGGCACTCCGCCTTCACCAAGGAGCATGTTTGACACTTTGCCACGTAAAGTGACACGTCCTTCTTAAGTCCTGGCCACTAGAACAACTTCTTCATATCACAGTACATCTTCGTGCTCCCTGGGTGGATCGAGTACTTGGTATGATGAGCCTCGTACATCAATTCTTCTCGCAGCTTACCCACATTTGGGACGCACAGACGATTGTACTTCCTTAACAGTCGATCAACGACACCAAATTGGGAATTTGACCCAACCAAAGCCTCATCCATGATCTGCTTCATGTTGCTGTCCAAGACTAGAGCCTGCCAAATCCTATCAACAAGGTCATACTGCACCTCTTTCAAGTTCAGCTGTGTTTCGGCACTGGTCTGCTTGTCAACAAAGGAGATCTCCAATTCCTCCAAATCCCGGATCAAATGCTCGTCATGAACCGACAACAAGTTGGCCTGCGCGGGATCCCTGCAACTCAATGCATCTGCAACCGCATTGCCTTTCCCAAGCACATAATGTATCTTGAAGGTATAGTCCCCTAGGAACTCCATCCACCTATGCTGCCTCATGTTTAGATCCTTTTGATTCAACAAGTATTTTAGGCTCTTGTGGTTGGTATAGATGTCGACCTTCACCCCGTACAGGTAATGCCTCCACAGCTTTAGGGCAAATATCACGGCCTCTAACTCCAAGTCGTGGACCGGATTATTCCTCTCGTGTACCTTAAGTTGGCGCGAGCCATAAGCTATCATACTCTCATGCTACAGTAGAACGCAACCCAAACCACTACCCGAAGCATCACTATAAATCTCAAAACCTTCGGTCCCACTCAGCGAACATAGAACATGCATCGTGGTCAACCGTCTCTTCAGCTCTTCGAAAGCTTGTGCGCACTCAGGCGTCCAAACAAACTTCTGATCTTTCCTCATCAAAGTCATGAGGGGTAACGCTATCTGCGAGATGTTCTCTACGAAGCACCTATAATAGATGGCCAGCCCCAGAAAACTCTGTACTTTCGCTACCGTAGATAGCACAAGCCATTCCCATATAGCAACTATCTTCATCAGATCCACTGCAATTCCCTCTCCACTAACTATATGACTGAGTAACGCTACCAAGGACAACCAAAACTGGCATTTGGAGAACTTGGCATATAGTTGGTTCCTCCTCAGCATCTACAACACCAAATGCAGATGTTTGAAGTGATCCTCTTCGCACTGCGAGTACACCAATATATCATCGATGAAGACTATCACGAAGTGGTCCATGTACTCTCTGAATGTTCTGTTCATCAGATCCATGAACATAGATGGCGCATTAGTCAGCCCAAACGACATGACACTAAACTCATAATGCCCATACCTCGTGTTGAAAGCTATCTTGGGGATATCACTTTCTCTTATCCTCAGCTGATAATTTCCGGATTTAAGATCCAATTTTGAGTACACCGATGACCCGACTAACTGATCGAACAGATCATCAATCCTTGAGATTAGATACTTATTCTTCTCAGTTAACTTGTTCATCCCTCTTTAATCAATATAGAGTCGCAAGCTTCCATTCTTCTCCTTAACAAAAAGGACCGGTGCGCTCCAAGGCAACGAACTTGGACGCACATAACCCTGTTCCAATAGCTCTTCAAGTTTAACCTTCAGTTCTGCCATCTCTTTAAGCGCTAACCGATACGGAGAGCGTGACATAGGTTTGGCACCTGGCACTAGCTTAATTATGAAGTCAATCTCTCGCTGTGGTGGGGCTCTAGGGAGATCGCTAGGGAACACGCCAGGGTACTCGGATACCACTGGGATACTGTCCAAATTAGGCTTAGACTTTGAAGCCTCCACTACTGTAAAGAATAGCTCTGCACCAGCATGAACTGCCTTAACTACCTGAAGAGCAGACATCAACATCTTTCTCGACCCTTTCAAGCCTGCAAATGTTGTCTCTCGACAAGTTCCCAATTTGACCTCCTTGCGATTGTAATAAATATATGCATGCTGCTCCGAGAGCAAGTCCATACCAAAAATAACGTCGAACTCCACCAGCGGTAGTAACGATGCTCAAGTCAAACTCTTGACTCCCAATCCGTATCTTTATGCCATAGACTCTATCCGCGCGCATTGAACACCCATTAGGCAACAACACATCTAATTTGTCCTTTGCCATCAAAGTGGGTACTCCGATGCGTGATATAAATCTTTCGAACAAAAAGGAGTGCGAAGCTCTAGTATCGAAGAGTGCTCTCGCTGGATTATCAAAAATCAAAACAAAACCTAGTAAAAGCAGTAATAAGCTAATATGCGCAAGGTAACAAGTATTTAAAGCTAAACTGCTATAAATTTAAACTGTACCTGTCACCACGTCGGCTTGCTTTATGGCCTCCGGCTGGCCAAGATAATAAACCCTAGGCTGGGTTGGAGCATAGTGAGATGCGGTTGACTCCACCTCTTTGCCCTTCTCCTCATACATTGCTCCCGGCTTCCTCTCGGACTTTGGGCATCCGCTCCAACAATCACGGGCAAAATTCCCCGGCTTCCCACAATTGTAGCACGCACCCGGGATTCGGCTTGTAGTTGCCACTGAAGCACCAGAAGAAAGGGCTAGACCCGAAGTCCTAGCCTTCTTATTAAACTTGTGAAACCCAGACTTTGAAGTAGTCGGCACCTTGACCTCTGTCTTATTTCCAACAGAGTCTTTCTTTGCTTGCACATTCCTCAGATCCTTCTCCAAAGACCGGGCCGTATTGACCAGGGTCAAGAAGCCCTGCGTCATAGGCCCCGAGAGCAGTAGCCTTAAGTCATCCCTCAGACCCTCATAGAAACAGTTTATCTTACGCTCCTCATCAGCGAATGTAGAGCTAGCGTATCGACCCAACCGTGTAAATTTGTGGAGATACTCGTCCATGCTACTATCTCCTTGTGTCAACTTCTGGAACTCGTTCTCCATCACAATCCTTTGAGCCGAAGGAAGGGTCCTTGCCAAGAACAGTCTCAAAAATTCCTCCATCGAGACGTCCGTGATTTGCCTTCCCCCAAGTGATGTAGCTCTAAACCTTCCCACCACAGTCTTGCCTCTCCGTCCAAAAGGAAAGTGGCTATGGTGGTCTTTTGCCACTCCTCCGTTACCATAGCTATCAAGACTCTCTTTACTCGGGAGAGCCAATCCTCAGCTTGAGATGGGGTTTCTGTCCCAGAGAACACCCGAGGATTGAAGCCCATAACACGCTTGAGCTGGTTTTCAGTTCCTCTCCTAGGTACCAATGGCTCCACCACCACTTGCTCCACCCTACTCGGTTCCACCGCTTAAAGCGGTACTTGCTCCACTGCAGGAGTTGGGTGATGCACCTGCCTTGCTGGCTGGGCATTTATCATTGCAAACACTGCTTCAGCCACCAATCTTATGGTTTTTGCCGAAGGAGGTGTTGTAGGCACATCATTTGGTGCGCTACTTGCCTCAGAATGCGAGTTTCCTGAAGGCCCTGCACCACTCCTGGTCACCTATAGGCGTACAGAATACCGTTAAGTGACCGAACAATATTGCAGAAAGTAATTATAGGAACACGCAGGTTCCTCAAACACATGTATTTTCATTCCTAAGTGAACATTCATGAGTTCTTTTTATGTTATAACGATGATGCACACACATGTGCTCACCACCCCTTAAAAGAATTCGCCTACGAATTCATTTAAGCATGACCGAAACTGGTAGTCAGATACCAAATTGTAACACCCCTATCCATCACATAGTATATAGCAGTAGGTTCGGCCAGGGCCCGATGTCATATACCACAGATAGGCCGGTGGGTTACTAAATGAAACCATCCTTCCAATAACAATGTCCTACACAGAGAACATTATAGCGGAAGCTTTTAAATGTTGCAAAGAAAGGAACCCAACCCAACAGCATGAATGTCCACTAAATAACCCAAAATAGGAATGAATGCACAAATACACCAAGTACTTGGCCTTATGGCCTTACAAGAGTTTACTTAAATAAACAGTGTCTTCCAAACATCGGCACGCAGACCGGTCACACATGAATATAACAAGTAAACATTTGCACGGCCTTCGAGGGCCATCTCAGCAACTAGGGCTACAGCCCGCTACTTGCCATTAGGCTCCGCAGCACCTGCAAGCAACAATCCACCGCAGCGGTGGCAAACAAAAGCAACGGTCAGCTAAAGCTTACAAAATTATAATGACCCCACCCATAGCTCGGGGCGGCAGTGCTCCTTTCCTGCATTACATTATTATAATCCAACGATTAAAGTATAAGTACAGCATTAGCACAATACACCATAGGTGTTGGCACGGACGGCCACACACCCCGCGCTCTCAGGGCACATTCTCAGTGAACCCGGTATATCCGTTGTCTCACCACCGCCGCCAGGACGGCAAACCTCGTGAGCATTATAGACTTTCTGGCCTAAGCGTAAGACCCTCCATCTTTTCCAATGGCAAGTACCACGCACTTTAGGTCGCTTTAACCGAACCACATAGAGCGGGTACGGTTCCGCCTAACCCATTGCTCACACTACCACGTCAATTTAAGCCATAGGTGCGGGTCAAGATTCCCCGAGTCCCAAATCGATATCCAAAGCTTACATAACCAATTTATGTGCAAGTTGGCTCCCAGGACACCAAGTTGGCAGAATCATGCTTCTGCCCAGTTTTCCGGGTACACCTTGAGGTTAATCCCCAAGTCTCCCTGTTGCAATCTACCGCGTAGAAAACCTGAAAACAACCATCGACACGGAATCTTCTTCGGCTATTCATGCATAAAGAAACATCACCGATCTAGACCAACTTGTTCGGGTAGGCTTCACACACCATGTCTATGTCCGTACTTCGATTCCGAGCTCTACATGCAAAATAATGGGGACTATTCATGTCTACCCGAAGGAACACCTCGCACTCACCGCTCACTCGAGGGAGGGGGTTTCTTATACAAAAAGGAAGAGGACTTCACATGTCCAAGAAGAGAATCATTACCCTAGCATTTTGCTTCGGTGCCATGAAGATCTAGTCGGATGGAAAGCACCGCAATGGCCTCGCCTTCACGGATCTGGACTCGGATCGATAATCGGGGCTCCGAAGCTTCTCCGGCAGCCAGATTTCTTCTTCCCCTTCCTCCTTGCTCTCCCCTCTTTCCAAGGCTTTAGAAAGAGAATGCTTGATAGGAAATGAGGGTTTCAACCCCCCATTCCCTGCCTTAAATTAGCAAGAATAGCCCTAAGCTCTTGGATCCGAAAAGAAGGAAACGAGCAGCCTTGACTCGCACTTAAAATCAATTTTCTGGGCCGAACACGGCACGCCAGTGTCCAAGGCCGTGTTCCACACTCGCCGTAAACCAGGAAATACAGAATAGGACACGGCTTTTGACACGGCTTAGGACACACCCGTGTCATCCATGGACACGCCCGTATCATGGGCCATGTGCCCCAATAAATGTTGAAACTGTCGCATCTCAACCAGGACACGGGCTTAGACACGCCCGTGTCAAACTGGACACGCCCATGTCAATTAGTACACGCCCGTGTTTTGGGGCGTGTTCCTCAATCGACACAATACCAAAACATCCATAAAAGGATACGGCCATGTGACACGCCCGTGTCCCATGCCGTGTGGCAAACATGACCCTAGGACACGCCCGTGTCCCAGGCCATGTAACTCTCTCAACACAGCCCGACTAACAGCCCGAGTAGGACACGGCCCTGGACACGCCCGTGTCTTAAGACGTGTTCCCGACCTCCAAAGATCGTCGACAGCATCTCGTCGACTAAGCGGAAAACTCGTCCAACCCGAGCATGACACGACCCTTGACATGCCCCTTTCCCAGGCCATATGACCCTTACTAGGGCCCAAACTTGGCATCAAAAGCTGCCCGTTCCTCTTTTGAGTTTCGGGGCATTACAAAAACTCACTCGAGGGGGAAAGTAGCTGGTATGTGGGAGAGGAGCTCATGTAGGGACCCGGTCTACGACAATATCACAACTCGAGGACTTGAATCTCGCTCGAGGGAGCAAGTAACCTGTATGCACAAGATGAGCTTGTATAGGGAACTGATCTACGACAACATCATAGATCGATGACTTGAATCTTACTCGAGGGGGCAAGTAGCTTGTATGCGGTAGAGTAGCTCGCAAAGGGACCTGGTCTACAACAACATCATAGCTCGAGGACTTGAATATCACTTGAGGGGCAAGTTATCGGTATGTGGGAGAGTAACTTGCGCAGGGACCCTATATATGGCAACATCACAGCTCGAGGACTTGAATCTTACTTGAGGGGCAAGTAGTCAGTTTGCCGGAGAGGAGCTTACATAGGGACCCGGTATACGGCAACATCACAACTCAAAGACTTTAATCTCACTTGAGAGGGCAAGTAGCCAGTATGTGGGAGAGGAGCTCGTGCAGGGACCCAGTCTACATCGACATCACTACTTGGGGACTTAAAACAATGCTCACCGCACTAAAAATATTAAAACCCGGATATTGGTTCAATGGAGTTCGGACTGGAGGTACAATTTAAGTTACTTAACATGTCGTTGACTGCTTATGGTAGGTCAATTCGAGCCCAGATTCTTCCTTCGCTCAATTGAAGGGGTTACCTACTCACAGACCCGGTGAGTTGCATCGTGAAGGTCCCACCGCTCACTTGAAAGCGCATGTCGTGTCTTTCCACCAAAGCCAAGAGCTGAGCTCAGCACCTTGGATGGCATGGAATAAGATCTCTCTGAAATTTAGGAGCTCTAGGAGGCTAGGTATGCCTCTCCAAGGTAACTTGAGGGTCAATTTATAGGCAACCCCCAAACCAGGGGCAAAATCATCTTTATGACATGCAAATATCAACCCCTGTCTATTGGTTTTTGCTATTGACACCTGTGATTGGTCTGCGGATAGCGAAATCCCGTTGTTTGTGATGACTATGGACATAACAAGATAGCCCGGGAACAGAAGAAAGGGCGAGCTGGACCTTCTCAACCATGGTGTTGAAACCCTACTTGAGATTTGGGCTAGGTTCACTATTAGGATTGTTGACCCAACATGTATAGCCTAGGGTCATTTGTTAGTTCCAGGGTTAAGGTTAGTCACATTAGGTTAGATTATTGAAACCTACTTTCAGAAGACTTCAAGGACACAAGACTTTAGAGACAAGACAGTTTAAAGATTGCAGAAAAAGTCGTTCGATGATAGCTGAACTCAGCTCGACGATCATCGATCTCAGATCGACAAACTCAGAGTTCCTTCTCTGAGATGAGCTTGTCGAAAGTCCAGCTGTGATCGACAAACTATGAGCTTATATCAGAATCTCATCTCGATGAAGTGCATTCTCAGTTCGACAAACTTGGAGCTCAGATTGGCAAGTATATTTTCAGCTCGATGATCCTGGAGCTCAGCTCGACGAAGAAAATTTCTTAGCTCGACGAACTTCGAGCTCAGGACGACGAAATATTTGCTGAGTTCGACTAACTCTTTCCAGGTTCTGCTCGACTATTCTTCTCTATAGTTTCTCAGATCGACTAAAGCAATTTGATTTCAGATTTTAAGATAGTAATGCTCTGATAATTAATGCTAAATATTCTCAAGAATATAGCCATTTCGGGCAGCACTAATTATGATTTTCACAGAGTTATTACTCTATCATATTTACTGGGACAGTTAGGGAAATACATTCAAGGCAAAAATCAACCGTTCAGGATCCCATAAATTATGCAGAAGATTTCAAAGAATTTGAATTCAAATGTGCTTGAATCAACAATCAATATATACAAAATTTTTTTAGAAGATTGTATATAAGATTGTAATCAAGCACAAGGAGAAGAAGAAAGAGAACATCTGAAAATAGAGAATAAGAGACCGAGACAAAAACATCTTGTTCATCATTCTTCTTCTTCAAGCTTTTCTTCCAGCAACACATATTCAATCTGAGATAAAAAGTTCAATCTCTCAGAATCTTTCACTAGAAGAAGAAGTTTTCATCTTTAAAGGCCTAAACCTTGAAGCAAAGCTTCAATTCCTGATTAGATTTATATAACTTAGGGGGAGCTTTGACAACATCATCAAAATCCACTAGTCTTCTCAGAGCATTGAGACAGAGAAAACAATATCATTTTTACTTTTCCATTTCCTGTGTACAGGGTTTTAACTCCCTTCAAAAGTTAGACCTTTTGGTTGTTAAGTCTCCTGATCAAAAGACTTAGTTATTTTTTGGGCACCTGATCAAAAGCTCAAAGGGTTGATAGATCTCCCTTAGAAAAATAGATCTTGTGGTGACAGGTCACCTGAGCAAAAACCTGTGGTGGCAGGGCACCTGATCAAAAACCTATAGTGGATTCCTACAAGGGGGTAGAAGAGTGGATGTAGCCAGGTTTATTAGGGAACCACTATAAACTCCTTGTGTCGTCTGGCTGTACTTTACCTTTTTATTTTCTGTGTTGTGATATTTCTTTTTATACTTATATATATCACTTTATTTTAATTCGCTCTAAAAATAAGTTAATAAATTTTTAATACTCTATTCCCCCCCTCTAGAGTAAACATAAAATCTATCCCTCACTTTCAATTGGTATCAGAGGGTAAGGATGTTTGTTTTCATAGGCTAACACCTGAGTTAAAAGATTTTTAATAGATCCTAGTTACTCTAGTTGTCTTTCATATCATGGTACAAAATAAGGAGTATTCAAGCACCAGACCTCCATTGTGCAATCTGAATAAGTTTGCACTTTAGAAGGCAAGGATTAGGCTTTATATGAATTCCATTGATGAAGACATATATAATTCTATTTTGACAGGTCCCCCACTACCAGTGGCAACTACAAGTACTAGTGTAGTGCCACCACCTGAGTGGACTGAAGCACAAAAGAAGGCCAAGATTGCTGATGCTAAGGCAATGAATATTCTGGCACAAACCATGTCTGATGACATATTTTAGAAGGTTTTTGAATGTACTTCAGCAAAGGCCATTTGGGACTCACTAAATGCAATGGTAGCAGGAACTACTGATGAAAGGAAAGATAGGAAATCACACTTGATCTCTTAATATGAGAATTTCAAGAAAGAAGAGTCAGAGTCAGTTGCAGATATGTACAATAGACTCAGCCTCATAATTAATGAGCTAAAAACTCTGGACAAGGAAATCTCATTAACAGAGATAAATGACAAGATTCTTATGTGCTTCTCTAGCACATGGGACTCTAGGATCTGGTCAATCAAGGAAGCCATAAGCCTAAATGAGATCTCCACTGAAACCTTTTTGGGCAAGCTCAAGTCTTATAAGCAGCTCATCAAGACCAGAGAAGCTGAGAAAAGGTGAACTTTATCTTCAGCAAGGAAAGAGCAAAGTATTGCTTTCAAAGCAAGTGAAGAAGCAGAAGCCACTCCAGATAATGAAGATCTACTGAGTCTCTTGGCTAAGAGATTCTACAAGATGGCAAGGAAGGACTTCAAAAGAAGATCTTCCAGAAAAGAAGATAAGTCAAGGTATGATTAAACACCAACTAAAGAGATTGTTTGTTATGGATATAGGAAACCTGGACACATACTACTAGAATGTGCAGAGAACCAGAAGAAAGATAAAAGAAAGGAGAAAGACTCCAAGAAACATTATAGCAAGCCATCCTCCAGCAAATATAAAAAGAAGGAAAGAGGATTTGTTGCTGAGACTTGGAGTGAATCTGAGTCAGAATCTTCATCCACCTCTAATAAGGATGAAGAAGAGGCCAAGGCAAGAGAAATATGTTTGATGAAAATCAATGCCTCTTGCATCAATTCTAAAGCTGCAAATTAAGAGGCAGACAACTCAGAAGATGAGTATGTTTCAGAAGAAGATCAGGTAATCTCTTCTTTTAATTTTACTTCAAATTAATTTAAAACGGAATTTAAATTATTATGCAATGATCTAATTAAATCTGAGAAGGAAATCAAACTTCTCAGAGAGAAACTAATTGAATTTGAAAATATTTCTTCTGAAAACTTAAAACTTAAAGAAGATTTACAAACTACTAATAATAAAATAATTCCTTAGAAACTAAATTAAATGAGGCTAAAATATTTGAAGAATCACTTAATGGAAGAAGTATCAAATTGATGGACATCATAAGCACAATGAATGCTAGATTAAATAGCAAACTGGGTGTGGGTGCTTCATCAAGTCAGCCTCCTATTTTTCAGAAAAATATTTTATCAACCCTTATAAAAATCATCTCTGCTAAAGAAAGAGGAAAAGAAGTTTTACAACTTACAGATAAAAATACTGAAATCTTACCAAAGAATAAATAAAAGAAAAATAAAAAATCTCATAAAAATAATGTTCAACAAAATTTGTCGAACTCAGATCGACGAAATCAGTATTATGCATCGAATGGCGATCGACGAACTCTGAACCTAGAATTTGGGTATGATTACTCAACAATGGGTGCTCGACGAAATCAATATATTTCGTCGAACAGAGATCGATGATCGTAGAACGCAGAAAATGAGTACTATCATTCTGTGAACCGAGATCGATGAAATCAATACTTTTTGTCGAACTCAGATCGACGACCTCAACTAAATTCGTCGAACTCAAATTTTCAAAATAGAAATTTTAATTTTTATCAAACTAATAATTAGAAACCAAAACTTGTTAATCCTTTTACTCAGTGGATAATCTCTCCTAGGAGAAATCATCCACTAGGTTATAAGGATCAACCTGAATTCTCTTACATTTCAAGTTATAAATTTGAAATAAATCAAGGACACAAGGTTACCTAAGTCAAGAACAACTAATCTTGTTTTCTATAGGTAATGAACTATCCTACCATAGAGCAATAGTGGTATCTAGCTTGTGGCTGTTCAAAACACATGATAGGAAGCAAAGACAACCTGACTGATTTCAAAGTAAATCTTAGACCAAAGGTGATATTTGGAGACTCCAACTATGGATAGACAGAAGGATATGGAAATGTCAAAGTTGGAGCAGTTACCTTCAGGAAGGTAGCCTATGTAAGTTGTCTCAAACATAACCTAATATCCATTAGCCAGTTATGTGATGAAGTTTATCAGGTATCATTCAATTAGTCATCTTGCATTATTACTTTTGATAAAAACAAAACTATTTTAACTGGTATTAGATGGGTAACATTTATGTAGTTAATTTATAATCAACTAATTCAGAAATTTGCTTTTTTAATCAAATTATGTTGGGATTTGTCTCCACAATACCTCAGATTTGTAGGAGGTTAGACCTTGAACTAAGATGAATTAAGGTGTATTTGATATTGTGTTTAAGTTGTATGTGTGCAGGTTCTTATTGCCAAGTGTAGACTAATGTCAGTCTATAATGGGTCACCAAACACAGGATCATACAATGTAATCCCTCATTGTGTGATCCAAAGTGTTGGCCCATGTATAGCCTCTCTATTGGGATACACTTCCTATACATGAACTTGGATTGGTGGACTGAAGTATTGAAGTTTATTTTTTTCAGAAGAATTTTTCTAAGTCCACATACTCGAGTAGCTTCCTTCATATACTCGAGTAAGTGACTTAATACTCGAGTAAATCCTTAGACATACTCGAGAAGACTCTGTATACTCGTGTAGATAAGCCTATACTCGAGTAGATAGTTAGTCACTCGAGTAGGTCATATTTTATACTCGAGTAGATCCTTCTGTTCTTAGATCCGAAATTTTCTCTAAGTCCACATACTCGAGTACCTCTTTTGTACACTCGAGTAAGTGAGTCTGTACTCGAGTAAGTTGGATTACATACTCGAGTAGACTGTATTGTACTCGAGTAGGTGATAACTTGTACTCGAGTAGTTGGTTAGTTACTCGAGTAAGTGTTCTGTTCATACTCGAGTAGATCTGCACTTCTCATCTCAGAAAGTTTTTAAGTCTACCTACTCGAGTAGTTCCCTATATACTCAAGTAAGTGACTCTGTACTCGAGTAGTTGTTTTTTCATACTCGAGTAGTTTAGTGATTACCCGAGTAGTCTTCCCAAGATACTCGAGTAGTTCATTTTCCCCTCACTCGAGTATCTCCAACTCTTCTACTCGAGTAGTTCTTTCTATTTTATCTGAGAATTTTTCCCTAAGTGTTTTTACTCGAGTATATACTCTCATACTCGAGTGTTGATCTCTGAATCACTCGAGTAGCTTCTTTTCTTATACTCGAGTATGTTTCTCCTATCCACTCAAGTATATAACATCTTATACTCGAGTATGTCTCTTCTCTGTCTCGAGTATATCTGTTCAAACATTCTTGAAATTCTCCAAGTACAATTTCGCTGTGTATTTCGAATTAATCATTTCTGATTGGTCCACGTATCATCCCTAATTAAATTTCTGACCATTGGAGTCCACCTATAAATAGGTCCTTTTAGATTTGACATAACAAGCTTTTACAGAGATTATTATTTTAAGAAAGAAAGAAGTTCCCGTGAACCCTAATTTCTCACGCCGCCGCCCTTGCCGTTCACGGAAGAAGGTCTGGATCGACGATCTCTGATCGCTGCTTTCAACTCTGTTTCTCCAGAGATCCAGACGAAAGTTAATCACTCGATCTCGCCGAGCCTCAAAGATTTCTGATCTATTTTCTCGATCGAGGTGATTCCGTTTTTCAGATCTGTGGATCTCTCTCAAGTCGTCTTCAACATATTCTGATCAAGCCAAAGTTCTCAAGGAAGAAGACTATCAAAGATCTAGATCTGTGAAATATATTGTTTGTATTTTCTTTTCAAACAAATTTCATTGTAGGAGTTTTTCTCCTAGATTTGTAGGAAGGCTTTATCTTCCGAGTGTAGATCCGGTTTGGATCGAGTTTTGTAGGAACGTGGTTCCGAGGTGTAGGATTGTTTTCAATCCGAGATAGTGGAGTAGCCGAGTCTAGTGGTTTGGTAGATCGGTGAGGAAAGTGGACGTACCCAAGATTGGGGAACCACTATAAATCTCTTGTCGTCTGTGTGATTGCTTGATCTGTGCTGTGTTAATTTTTTATTCCGCTTTTGACACGCATTTCACCTATTCACCCCCTTCTAGGTGATTTAGGTAGACAACTTAGTTCTCTTAATTGGTATCAGAGGGAGGTTGATCGTTAAAAGGTTAACACCTTGATCTAATCCTTACCAAGTTGTCTCAAGAGAAATTTCAAGCATGAGTAAGACCAAGGATTTTGCTAAGCTCCCTATCTGCACCAAGAACAATTTTCCTATGTGGAAGGAAAGAGTTAAATTCTTTATGGAAGCAGTAGATCCCCGAATCTTCATGATTGTTGAAGAAGGTCCCCACATTCCTATGACCACCTCCACCATAGATTCATCTAAGCAAGTTCCCAAGAAATTGATGGATCTAGATAAGGACGAGATTGCACTTGTCTCTTTGGACAAGAAAGCTAAAAATATTATCGCAAGTGCAGTCGATGACTCAATGCTGCAGAATCTGATTCATTGCCAATCTGCCAAGGAGATGTGGCAATCCCTAGTGACTCTAATGGAAGGTACAGAAGAAGTGAGGGATGATCGAAGGTCCCTACTGAACCAGAAATATGAGGCCTTCAGGCAGGGTCATAAGGAAGCCATAGCTGACACTTTTAAGAACTTCTTCAAGATAGTAAATGGCCAAAGAGTTTATGGACGTGTCTTCACCAATGGGGAACTCAATGATAAATTCTTAAGATCCCTAACCAAGGAATGAGACAATAAGGTATGTGCCATTCAGGAGTTTGGAAGGTTAGCTGAGACGGACCCGCAGAATCTATTCGGAAAGCTTATGTCTTACGAGCTGCAAATCAACTCAAGAAAAGCTGAAGAAGAGATAAGCAGGTCTGCATCCAAGGAGAAGTCTGTCGCTCTAAAGGCAGATAGCTCAAGGAAGACAAAGGCTAGCTCTCCTGCCCCAGTTCCTGAAGCTGATGAAGAAGAATCATCTGATCCAAGCTCATCTAGCTCAGAACTATCTGAAGGAGAGTTCTCATTACTCTCCCGACAATTCAAGAAATTCTTAAATAAGAAGAAGCAATGGAGAGGCAAAGATGCCTCATTTAGAAGATCACGACGTGACGGTGATCAGCGAAAGAAAGGCTCAAGTAGCCATGACATGTATAACTCTAAACAGAACAAACAGATTTCAACTGACATCATTTGTTATTGTTGTAATAAGCCAGGTCACATCATCGCGGACTGCCCTCACAAGAAGAAAGAGGGCGGCAGAAGAGAGGAAAAGAAATCCTCATACCACAAGAAGAGGACAGAGAAGAGTCTAGTAGCCAAGAAGAGCAAAACTCTCAGCGACTCCGACTCGTCTGAGTCGAGTGAAGAAGAGGAAGCTTACTTTTGGCTCATGGCTCACTCAGATGATGAACAAGTCCCCCAGTTCACCGGGGAGGTAAAATCTCACACTCCTCTCTCTGATTCTGATGATGATAATGAGCAAGAGGGCTATTCCTCTGAAGATGAATCTGAACTCATGGGTCAGTATAAGGAGTTACTCACAGCTTACGAAAAATGTCGTAGAGTAGTGAAAACTCAAGCCAAAGAGATAAAATCTCTATAGGCTAGTGAGAGCAGCTTGAGAGAAGAAGTAACCAAGACTAACTCTCTTCTAGAGAACTTCAATAGTGCTATGGAGGAATACAATCAAGCTCTCAAGCACCTCGATCTTAAAGAGGAAATCATCAAAGAATTGGAACAACAACTTGAGGCTGAGAAGAAACTTGTTGAGAGTTTCTCAAAGCCTAAGACAGTTCTTCCACTCATTGCTGAATTCTCAGTTAAGGCCAAGGGTGCTGGTTTAGGCCACATTGGTTCTTCTAGGAAATCCTCTAGGAGAAACAAGGCCAAGAGAAAGAATAAGGCTGCCCAGAAGGCTCTAGCTGAAGAAAAAGGGAAAGCTCCCTTGGAACCTATTTTGTTCAAGAAAGTTATCTTTCCTACGAACGAACTCGACTATGAGTCTACCTATGGACACTTTTCTAGGCCGATCCCTGAGAAGCCTAAGTCAAGATACCAAGGTTGGACTCGTCCTCGTAACTTTGGCGAGAGTGTCTTCAAAGCACCTTTTGAAGAGATTCAACTTCAAAGCTATGGACCTTATGCTCATGGTCATAACATCAAGAAGACACCAAAGGTAAAACCTATTGTGGAAAAGCCTATGAAGGAGAAGACTTCATGTAGCTGTCTTCATCATGAAGCCTCCTCCTCCAAGAATAAGGTTCCTGCTAGACCATCACTTCAGAAAATCAAGCAGGAATACACTAGGCAAAGATACAACAGGTTCGACTGTTGGTGTTGTGGCAGAATTGGTCATTTTGCCATCGATTGTTGGTTCAATCCTATTAATGCTACAACCCCTCAAGTTAGCAACGTGAGAATGACCACTCATGAGGCTAATACTCGTAGGGGGAGTTTTCTAACTCGAGACCAAGGACCCAAACGTGTTTGGGTTCCTAAGGCTAAGTGATTGTAATTGTAGGTATGTCCAAAGGCCACCAAAATGCCAATTTGGTATTTGGACAGTGGATGTTCTCGGCATATGACCGGGACAAGAAGCCTACTCCAGAATTTCACCTCAGTCTGCAACGGACCAAAGGTCATCTTTGGAGGTTCAGATCGAGGGATAACTAAAGTCTATGGTATGATTTCTAACGGTAGCGTATCCTTTTCGGAGGTAGCCTATGTTGAAGGATTGGAACACAATCTCATCAGCATAAGCCAACTATGCGATAAAGGATACGTAGTTAAATTTCATGCTGACAAGTGTCTGATAAAATCGGTTGACAACATGGAAACTGTTTTATCAGGCACTCGAAGAAGAAATATTTTCTGTTTAAATTTCATTTGTATAGACTCTTCGACACCAGTGTGTCTTTTAGCAAAAAGTAGTGCATCTCGTGCAGACCAATGGCACAAGAGACTAGCTCATATTAATTTCAAAACTATTAATATATTATTCTCTCAAAACCTAGTACGTGATGCCCATAATGTCAAGTGCGTTACGGACAGTCCTTGTCATGCCTGTATCAAGGGCAAACAAACAAGGAGTTCATTTAAAAGCATCATAGGCAAGGATTCCTTTAGAAGCTTACAGCTTCTCCATATGGACTTGTTTGGTCCACTGCAAGTTAGAAGTTTGGGAGGTAAGGAATATACGTTGGTTATTGTGGATGATTACTCGCGCTTTGCGTGGGTGTTCTTTCTGAAACACAAGTCAGATACCTTCAGTATTTTCACCAATTTTGTTAGGCAAATCCAGAATGAATACAACTGTTCCGTAGTCAAAATCAGAAGTGACAATGGAACGGAATTCAAGTCTGGAGCTATGATAGAATTCTGCGAAAGTCAAGGTATCTTTCATGAGTTTTCCTCTCCTCGCACTCCACAGCAAAATGGAGTAGCTGAGAGAAGGAACAGAACACTCATAGAGGCTTGCCGGACCATGTTGAGTGATGCCTCACTTCCAGAATACTTCTGGGCTGAAGCCGTCAACACCGCTTGTCACGTGCAAAATCGAGCACTCATCAACAAGAACCATGATAAGACTCCTTACGAACTTCTAAAAGGCAGGAAACCAACCATTTCATATTTTAGAATCTTTGGCTGTAAGTGCTTCGTACTTAACAACGACAAGTATCACACTACCAAATTTAGCGAGAAAAGCTTTGAAGGTATTTTTATAGGTTATAGTAGCCATAGTAAGGCCTATAGAGTATTCAATAGAAAAACTCTGGTGGTAGAAGAGTCGATACATCTTGTATTTGATGAGACGAGTCTGCTGCGCAGCAACTCGTCTAGTGTGCCTATTGTAGATGCAGGTACAAAGTTGAAGGAACTTAGCTTGGATGAAACTACTAAAGATAAATACGAGACGTTCATCAAGATCACCTCTACAACCCCTATTGGAGAGGTAGATGATCAAGATAAAGAACACATCCCAGCTGAAGATGCAACTCCAGTGGCTGAAGAGATCCCAGATGCAAGGACTTTAGAGTTCAGACACTTGAAGGATCATCCCATTGATCAAATCATAGGAGATCCTCGGGATGGCGTCAGAACTCGTCGAGGTACAACTAACGAGAATTTACACTTAAGTTTTCTCTTACAGGTTGAACCAAAGAAATTTGAGGAAGCCAACTCCGACGCATCCTGGATTCTAGCCATAGAAGAAGAACTGAATCAGTTCAAATGATGCAAAGTTTGGACACTTGTTCCTAGACCCAAGGGTAAGAACGTCATTGGGACAAAATGGGTCTACTGGAACAAGATGGACGAAGATGGAACCATTATAAAGAATAAAGCCAGACTTGTCGCAAAGGGATATCGTCAAGAAGAAGGAATTGACTTCGACCAGACTTATGCTCCAGTGGCAAGACTGGAAGCGATCAGGTTATTTCTTGCCTACGCAGCACTTAAGGGCTTTACCGTCTATCAGATGGATGTTAAGTCCGCCTTCCTAAATGGTGACATAAAAGAAGAAGTGTATGTAGAGCAACCACCAGGTTTCATTGATTTAACTTATCCTAATTACGTTTACTTATTACAAAAAGCTTTATATGGTCTTAAACAAGCTCCTCGAGCTTGGTATGAGACGGTGTCCACCTTTCTTCTTGAGAACAAGTTCACAAGTGGAAAGATAGACAAGACATTATTTCTTAGGGAAATAAAAGGCAAGATTTTGCTAGTGCAAATCTATGTCGATGACATTATTTTTGGCTCTACAGATAACAACCTCTGCAAGAAGTTTTCTAAACTTATGCAAGGGAAGTTTGAAATGAGCAGTATGGGAGAGCTGAAGTATTTCTTAGGGCTTCAGGTGAAACAATCTGAGGATGGAATTTTCATCTCACAGACCAAGTTCACCAAAGAGCTACTCAAGAAATTAGGAATGGAGAATGCAACCTCTATGAGGACTCTAATGGCCTCAGCTATGTCTCTGGACAAGGATGAGAAAGGGAAACCTTTTGATGAAACCAAGTACAGAAGCATAATTGGGTCCTTGCTCTACCTTACCGCAAGTAGACCAGACATAATATTCTCAACATGTGTATGTGCTAGATTTCAGGTGAACTCTAAGGAATCTCATTACATTACTGCAAAGCGAATCTTGAGATACCTCAAAGGTACACCAAATCTTGGCTTATGGTACCCAAGAAGTAATGATAGTGAACTAATTGGATTTTCAGATGCAGATTTTGCAGGAAGCAAAGATGACAGGAAAAGTACTTCCGGGACTTGCCAATTCCTCGGAAGGAGACTTATTTCCTGGAGCAGTAAGAAGCAGAACTGTGTTGCCATCTCAACGGCTGAATCAGAGTACATCTCTGCAGGCAGCTGTTGTGCACAGCTTCTCTGGATCAAAAATCAGTTTGAAGACTACAACATAAAGTTCCAGAACATTCCCATGTTTTGCGACTCATCCAGCGCTATAGCAATCGCCAACAACCCAGTCTCCCACAGCCGGACCAAGCACATAGAGCTTCGTTATCATTTCATCCGGGAGCATGTGGAAAATGGAGACATAGATCTACAATATGTCTCCACAGACAGGCAAGTTGCAGATATATTCACCAAGCCGCTGGACGAGTCCAAGTTCTCATTCTTCAAAACGGAACTCGGGCTGCTCAACAAAGAAGACTAGTGATGGACTCACAAATCAAGAAGATATCAATGGTGTTGGCTACTCAGTGTTAAAGATTTCAGTGGCAATATACATCTCCCAAGGAAAATTGTCTTTCAAGTAATATATACTCGAGTATATCCAGACAGATACTCGAGTAAACAGGAATTACTCAAGTAAAAGGATTTACATACTCGAGTACTTGACAACATACTCGAGTACTTGACAACATACTCGTGTACAAACTTGCCCTACTCGAGTATGCTCTGTCTAATACTCGTTTATGATGTTACCTACTCGAGTATATGACATTCATATTTTGGATTTCTAATTTTTCTATTCGCACCGAGCTATTTGCCGCTTCATTCAGGTATGAATTTTTTTTAAAAAAAACCTAATTAGGATTATATATATATATATATATATAGAGAAAAATCGGGAAACCCCTTTCCACTTCTCATTCTCTTGAGTAGCCGCCGACTCTTCATCTTCCGGAAAACCGCAGAGCATCGTCGTCTTCGCCTCTCTCGTCCTCCAGAATCGCAGATGGCCCCCTCTTCTAAAATCGGCATCGGCTCAGAACTCGCCCCCGCGGGTATAGCCGACCTTTCAGATGATTTTCGAAATCTTCTGATTTTGTTCGAGACCGTCGGACTGTCGTTCGTTCTCCAGACGCCGTGCCGAGTTATTTTCCCAGCTGTTGAAGAGTTTTATCATAATCTGAAGGTAAAACGAAATGGCAAGCTCCTGAAATCCAAGGTCAGAGGGATAAAAATCCGACTGGACAAAGGCTCCTTAGCTGCTCTGTTAAAACTGACAGTAGTAGATGACGATGCCAAAATGACTGCTGAAGATTCAGTAAGAACTAGTTTATTCTGTGGTGCTAACCCTCAAGCCCATTCCTTTAGCAGAGCTGATTTCAACTCAGAAGGAAAGTTCCTAGTGGATGTAATTGCAAAGGTACTGTTATGCAAGACTTACTCCATTCGAGACATTTCTATGGAAATGTTTGATATAATGCAAGCCATTATCTGCCGCAAACAATTCCAGTTTGGACTGTTGATCCTAGATAAAATCAGAGAAAGCATTAAGAATCCAAGTTTTGCCAGGATTATTTCCCTCCTTCTTCATGAAATCAACCCGTCAGTCTTTGACTTATCCAAAGGGGCTCCCCTCCATCACATGAAAAAGGTTTCTATATCCTCCATCCAGCGATATGAAATTAAAATTCTGAACACTGCCCAAGCATCCAAAGCTGCTGTCCCTTCAGTAGATTCCCAAGAAACCAGTGTACTTGATGACAGGATTCCATCTCCTCCTCCACATCAAACTGCTGCTACCTCAGGTGCAATAGTTGAGGGGGAGCCTGCCTCATCTCATCCTCAGTACCCAGCTTCATCAGAACCCTCACAACAAGTAGAAGTCAGGGATTCTACTCCTCCAGTTTCTCCTCCTCCAGCAGATCCCCACTCAGAGATTCCAGATCCAGCAACCCTACTGTCTACTGCAGAAGATATCAATAAATTGATTGATGAGCTCAGCTCGGATGCTCCCCTATTTCAAAATGAATCAGTTGTACTGACTCCAGAAGCTTAGAATCCAGTGGATATTTCTTCAGCTCAGTCTCCTGCTCAGACTCCAGCTCAGTCTCCTGCTCAGTCTCCTGCTCAGTCTCCTGCTAAGTCTCCTGCTCAGTCCCCTGCTGCAGAGAAAAGCCAACCAGAAACTATTCTTTTTTCTGATGACAAGGAAGTATCTCCAGAACCAGTGGAGGCTCCTCTGAGGACTTTGGACTTCTCTATTCCCTCCTTCCTAAATGAAGAAGAATCAGTTGTCCTAGAATCTTTCAAGAGAGCTGAAAGCTCAGTGGTAATTACTGAAATCCCACCATGGGTTACTCCTGCTCCTTCAGTCCCTGCCCCAACTTCAACTCCTTCTACTTCTTCAGATCTGGTAAGCAAGATTGCACAGTTACTCAGTGAACAAAGAAAGTACTTTGATGACTCTCTAGCCTCAGTAAATAATAAGGTCTCTACTCTTGAAAAGGAGATGAGTAGAGGCTTTGCTGAAATTCAAGCCAATACTGATGAGCTCAAGAAACTCTTTCAGCTAGGTGGAAAAGCAATTGATCATACTATTACAAGTATAGGTGAACTAAGAAATCAAGCTGAAACTGTTGCACATAATCAGATACAATTGGACAAGAATGCTGAAGCAAATGTGATGAAAGTATGTGAAGAAGTTGGCACTTTCAAAGATGAATCAATTGCCAAACTATCTGTAGATATCAGCAAGGGGGAGAAAATTGTCAAAGAACAAGTAGAAAAAGTAGTTGAAAAACTGTCTGAACAAGCTCAAACAACTGTGAATGATCTAATCAAGGATATGAAAGCAGATATTCTATCTCAACTCTAATCTGTCAAATTCTACATTTATGATACAGCTGTATGGGTAAATAATCAGAACTTCCCAAATTCTCAGCTCAACCCTACCATAATTCCTAAATTTCTGGATCCTCTTGAAGAAAATCCTCCATCAGGTGCTCTAGCTCAAGAAAATTTTCCAGCTCAGGCAAACATTCCAGGAGGTGTGCCAGTCTTCTCACCCAGACCTGCTGGTGATGTGACTGAGCCTCCTCTCTCTTATATTGATATTTGGCAAGATGAACTTCCTCCTAGTTCTCAAGGTGCCCCAATGAAGAAAAGGAAATTTGGTGACGGCGCTTCTGCCAGCCGTTCTGCACCTAGAAAAGAGCCTGCCCCAGCTTCTGAAGGTAGACTAGAAATTGTTCATACTGAAGTTTGGAGTCCAACCTCCAAATCTCTGATCCTTGATACCTTGAAGCTAGTAACAGATCTTAGTGAGCACAGAGATCAGTATTACAGTTATTCAGAGTGGAAAGCTTATGAAGTATCCCAGATCAAGATCAGACTTCATGATAGGAATTGGGGATACAACAACCCAACTGCTCCTCCTAGGCCCAGAACATATTTTCCTAAACCATTCAGTTACCTAGAGAGGCAAGAGCTGAAGAGAGAAAGAATGCACAAAGAAGCTCCTTCTTGAGTCAATGAGAATGTGGAAATGGACTTTTTAATCTGTTAAAAACATTTATATATATATATTTGATTCTGATTATGGCTATCTTATTATTTATCCTGCTTCAATTTACCTTATTTTTCTTAAGTATATGTGTGTTGTTCTTTTTACTCTAAGTAATTCACCTTAGTGTAGAGGGTGCTGACATCTACAAATAGGGGGAGATTGTTGGGATTTGTCTCCACAATACCTCAGATTTGTAGGAGGTCAGACCTTGAACAAAGATGAATTAAGGTGTATTTGATATTGTGTTTAAGTTGTATGTGTGCAAGTTCTTATTGCCAAGTGTAGACCAATGTCAGTCTATAATGGGTCACCAAACACAGGACCATACAATGTAATCCCTCATTGTGTGATCCAAAGTGTTGGCCCATGTATAGCCTCTCTATTGGGATACACTTCCTATACATGCACTTGGATTGGTGGACTGAAGTATTGAAGTTTATTTTTTTCAGAAGAATTTTTCTAAGTCCACATACTCGAGTAGCTTCCTTCATATACTCGAGTAAGTGACTTAATACTCGAGTAGATCCTTAGACATACTCGAGAAGACTCTGTATACTCGTGTAGATAATCCTATACTCGAGTAGATAGTTAGTCACTCGAGTAGGTCATATTTTATACTCGAGTAGATCCTTCTGTTCTTAGATCCGAAATTTTCTCTAAGTCCACATACTCGAGTACCTCTTTTGTACACTCGAGTAAGTGAGTTTGTACTCGAGTAAGTTGGATTACATACTCGAGTAGACTGTATTGTACTCGAGTAGGTGATAACTTGTACTCGAGTAGTTGGTTAGTTACTCGAGTAAGTGTTCTGTTCATACTCGAGTAGATCTGCACTTCTCATCTCAGAAAGTTTCTAAGTCTACCTACTCGAGTAGTTCCCTATATACTCGAGTAAGTGACTCTGTACTCGAGTAGTTGTTTTTTCATACTCGAGTAGTTTAGTGATTACCCGAGTAGTCTTCCCAAGATACTCAAGTAGTTCATTTTCCCCTCACTCGAGTATCTCCAACTCTTCTACTCGAGTAGTTCTTTCTATTATATCTGAGAATTTTTCCCTAAGTGTTTTTACTCGAGTATATACTCTCATACTCGAGTGTTGATCTCTGAATCACTCGAGTAGCTTCTTTTCTTATACTCGAGTATGCTCCTCCTATCCACTCAAGTATATAACATCTTATACTCGAGTATGTCTCTTCTCTGTCTCGAGTATATCTGTTCAAACATTCCTGAAATTCTCCAAGTACAATTTCGCTGTGTATTTTAAATTAATCATTTCTGATTGGTCCACGTGTCATCCCTAATTAAATTTCTAACCGTTGGAGTCCACCTATAAATAGGACCTTTTAGATTTGACATAACAAGCTTTTACAGAGATTATTATTTTAAGAAAGAAAGAAGTTCCCGTGAACCCTAATTTCTCACGCCGCCGCCCTTACCGTTCACAGAAGAAGGTCTGGACCGACGATCTCTGATCGCTGCTTTCAACTCTATTTCTCCAGAGATCCAGACGAAAGTTAATCACTCGATCTCGCCGAGCCTCAAAGATTTCTGATCTATTTTCACGATCGAGGTGATTCCGTTTTTCAGATCTGTGGATCTCTCTCAAGTCGTCTTCAACATATTCTGATCAAGCCAAAGTTCTCAAGGAAGAAGACTATCAAAGATCTAGATCTGTGAAATATATTGTTTGTATTTTCTTTTAAAACAAATTTCATTGTAGGAGTTTTTCTCCGAGATTTGTAGGAAGGCTTTATCTTCCGAGTGTAGATCCGGTTTGGATCGAGTTTTGTAGGAACGTGGTTCCGAGGTGTAGGATTGTTTTCAATCCGAGATAGTGGAGTAGCCGAGTCTAGTGGTTTGCTAGATCGGTGAGGAAAGTGGACGTACCCAAGATTGGGGAACCACTATAAATCTCTTCTCGTCTGTATGATTGCTTGATCTGTGCTGTGTTAATTTTTTATTCCGCTTTTGACACGCATTTCACCTATTCACCCCCCTCTAGGTGATTTAGGTAGACAACTTAGTTCTCTCAAATTAGTTCAACTAATGATTTATGGCATAAGAGATTAGGACATGTAAACCTTAGGACAATACCTAAATTATCTAAGGACAACCTTGTTAGAGGACTACCTTCTAGCCCCTACAATAAGGAAGGACTTTGTAGGGCTTGTCAATTAGGCAAGCAAACTAAAAATAGTTTTAAATCCATTAATAAAAGTGATTCACCCAGAATCTTGTACTTGCTACATATGGACCTCTTTGGACCTTTTGCAGTACAGAACTTGGGAGGGAAGTTATATACCTTAGTGATTTTTGATGATTTCTCTAGATTCACTTGGGTTTTCTTTCTGAAAAACAAGTCAGATAACCTTAAAGTTCTTACAAACTTTCTTAAGAGCATATAAATTAAGTACTCTACTCAAGTTGCATTGATCAGAAGTGATCATGACACTGAGTTTGAATCTCTTCTCATGCAAGAATTCTATGAGAAGGAAGGTATCAGACATTGTATTTTTGCTCCTAGAACTTTTCAACAAAATAGGGTAGTTGTGTAACGCCCCAAAACTCAAAAGAGGTACGGGTGGCATTTTGAGCCAAGTCTTGGATTTGGTGGAGGTGACACGGCCTAGGACACAGGCGTGTCCAAGGGGCGTGACGTGTTCGGGTTCGGCGATGGTCGTGTGGTCGACGAAATTGCAGTCAATGGTCATTGGGGCAGTGAAAACAGCCTGGGACATGGGCATATCCCAGGGAGTGTCAGCCACTCGATGCCTCAGCACTCAACGCTTTTCACTCAACGAGCATCGAGTGAGGGCACACGGCCTACGACACGGGCATGTCCATGGTCGTGTCCTGCTCGAGTAATTTGCAGGTTTGTGCTGAGGAAGCTACATGGCCTGGGACACGGGCGTGTCCCAGGGCATGTTTAGCACACGGCATGTGACACGGGCATGTGACATGGCCGTGTCGTGCTCTGGACATTTTTTTCCTGAGTCGATGAAGGAACACGCCCAGATGCACGAGCGTGTACTGAATTACACGGGCATGTCAAGCCTGACACGGGCATGTCATGTGCCCGTGTTCTTTTCGGGACGCGACGGTTTCAGCAGTGAATGAGTTACACGGCCTTGGACACTGGCGTGTCGCAAGCCGTGTTCGGCCCAGGAAGTTTATTTTCATGGCGAATTGTGGATGTTCATTTCCTTATTTTGGAATCTAACGGCTCAGGCCTTTCCATCCTAGGGTTAAGGCCGGGATTGGGGGTTTAAACCCTCACTTTTCATTGGCCTTTAACTTTCTAAGTTCTAAAGAGAAGGGAGAGCAAGGAGGAAGAGGGAGGGAAGATCCGGTCGCCGGAGGAGATTCGGAGCGCCAAATCGCAAACCAAGTCCAGATCTATGGAGGCGAGATCATCGCGGTGATTTTCATCTGTATAGATTTCCATGGCGCCGAAGAGGAATGCTAGGGTAACGATTCTCATCTTGAGCATGTGAAGCTCTTCTTCTTTTGCATAGGAAAACTCTCTCACGTGAGTGTGCGGCGAGTTTGTAGTGTTCCTTGGGGTAGATATGTAAAGTCCCCCTTGTTTAGATTCCGAAATCGTAGTACGGACATAGGCATGGTGTGTGAAGCCTACCCGGACATGTTGGTCTGGATCGGTGATTTTTTGCTATGCATTGTTGGCCGGAGAAGTCTCCATGCCTTAGGTTGTTTTCGGGTTTCTACGTGGTAGATTGCAGCAGGGATCCTTGGGGATTAACCCCAAGGCGCACTCGGAAAACTGGGCAGAAACGCATTTCTGCCATCTTGATGGCATGGGAGACAACCTTGAACATAACTGGGTTATGTGTTTTTGTGATCGAATTTGGGATCCGGGATAAGGTTGGCCCGCACGTACGTCTTAAAGTGACTAGGCGGAGTGAGAAACGGGCAAGTGGAAATGGACCCAGGCTATGTGGTTTGGTGACAGATACCTGAAAAAGGGATTGGCCACTGGCATAGTCGTGTGAGCCTTAGGCTTAGGTCGGAAAGGCTAAATGCTCACGAGATTTGTCGTCCAAGGGATGGTGGTGAGATTGCGGTTTTGACCAGGTTCACCGAGTTAGTGCCCTGATAGTATGGGGTGTGTGGAGGTGTGATCCTGCACCTGTGATGTTGTGTTTATTCACTATATTGCTTGTTACGCTAACAAGTGCAGGGAAGGAGCTTTGCCGCCCTGAGTTTGGAGGCGGAATCGTTATAATTTGGTCGGCTTTAGCTGACCATTATTCTTGTTTTACACCATTGCGGTGAATTGTGATTGCAGGTGTTGCAAAGCCGAGTGGCAAATAGCGGGCCAAAGCCCAAGTTACTGAGCCGACCCTCGAGGGCCTTGTTTGTTTACTTGTTTAATTTATTTGTGGCCGGCCTGCGAGCAGAAGTTTGTAAGACACTGTTTTAAATTTAGTGATCTATTGTAAGGCCATAAGGCCAGTACTTTGAGTACTTTGAATTTTATTCCTGCCAGTTTTTTTTAGTGGACATTCATGCTTGTCGCTGGGTTCTTACTTTCGCAACTTAATAAATCGCTTCCGCTAGATGCTCTGTGTAGGACGTGTGTATTGGTTGAATGGTTTCATCTAGTTACTCGTCGGTCTGTCCGTAGTATATGACGTCGGGCCCTGGCCAAACCTACTGCTATATGTTATGTGACGGATAGGGGTGTTACAATTTGGTATCAGACTACTGGTTTCGGTCAGACTTAAATTAATTCGTGGATGAATTCACTTTAAGGGGTGGTGAGCACATGTGTGTGCGTCATCGTTATAACATGAAAAGAACCCAAGAATGTCCACTTAGGAATGAAAATACACATGTTTAAGGAACCTGCGTGTTCCTATAATTGCTTTTTGCAATGTTGTTTGGTCGCTTATCGGTGTTTTGTACGACTATAGGTGACCAGGAGTGGTGCGGGGCCGTCAGAACATCCAGTTTCTGAGGCGAGTAGTGCACCAAATGATGCGCCGACAACACCTCCTTCGGCCGAGACCATACGATTGGTAGCGGAGGCAGTGTTTGCGATGATTAACGCACAGCTAACGAGATAGGTGCAGCAGCCTGCCCCTGCTGTGGAGCAAGTACCGCTCCAAGCAGCGGAGCCAAGGAGAGTGGAGCAGGTTGTAGTGGAGCCCGTGTTTCCTAGGAGAGCAATGGAGAAACAGCTCAAGCACATTATGGGCTTCAATCCTCCATTATTATCAGGGATGGGAACCCCAACCCAAGCAGAGGATTGGCTCTCCAGAGTCAAGAGAGTGCTGATAGCTACTGAGATGGAAGAGTGGCAAAAGACCACAATTTCCACGTTCTTGTTGGATGGTGACGCAAGGTTATGGTGGGAAGGCTTGGAGCTACACCATTTGAGGGGTAGGCAGCTTACTGACGACTCGATAGAGGAATTTTTGAGACTGTTCTTGGCTCGATACCTCTCCTCAGCTCAGAGGATAGTAATGGAAAATGATTTCCAGAAGCTGGTACAAGGTGAGAGTAGTGTGGATGAATATCTCTACGAGTTTACTCGCTTAGGTCAGTATGCAAGCGCTACCTTCGCTGATGAGGAGCGAAAGACAAGCAGATTCTACGAAGGTCTAAGGGATGACTTGAGACTGCTACTTTCGGGTCTGATGACGCAGGGTTTCCTTACCTTGGTCAACACGGCCCGGTATTTGGAGAAAGACATGAAGAATGTATAGGCAAAGAAAGCTATGTCAGGAGTAGTTGGAGACGTTGGTGCTAAGAAGTCAGAGTTCAAGGTGCCATCTTCAAAATCCGGTTTCCACAGGTGGAATAAGAAGGCTAGGACGTCAGGTCCAGCCCCTTCCTCAGGTGCTTAAGGGGCAACTAACTGAACCCCGGACGCTTGCTTTACTTGTGGTAAGACGGGGCATTTTTCCCGTGACTGTTGGAGCGGACATCCAAAGTCCGAGAGGAAGCAGGGAGCAAATTACGAGGAAAAAGGCAAGGCAGTGGAGTCAACCGTATCCCATTATGCTCCGACTCAACCAAGAGTCTACAATCTGGGCCAGCAGGAGGCCACCAAACAAGCGGATGTGGTGTCAGGTACGGTTTAAATTTATAGCAAGTTAGTTTTAAATACTGTTACCTAGTGCTTGATAGCTTATTACTGTTTGTATAGGCTTTGTTCTGATTTGCGATAGTCCGGCAAGGGCACTATTCGATACGGGAGCTTCGCATTCCTTTTTGACTGAAGGTTTCATATCGCGCATCGGAGTCCCTTCTTCGATGGCGAAGGAAAAATTGGACGTGTTACTGCCGAATGGGTGTTCTATGCGTGCGAACAGAGTATGTGCTGTAAAGATTCGTATTGGAAGTCAGCAGTTCGACTTGCTAGCATTGTTACTGCCGCTAGTAGAGTTCGACATCATTTTTGGTATGGACTGGCTTTCAGAGAAGAAGGCATACATAGATTGCAACCGTAAGGAAGTCAAGCTGGGTGTTGGGCGAGAGACAATGTTTGCGGGACTGAAGGGGTCGAGCAAGACTTTAATATCTGCTCTTCAGGTGGTCAAGGCAGTCCGTTCTGGTATGGAGCTGTTCTTCACGTTAGTGGAGGCTGTAAAGCCTAAACCCACTTTGGGTTGCATCCCAGTAGTGTGTGAGTACCCTGACATGTTCCCGGATAATCTTCCTGGAGCCCCACCTCAGCGGGAGATCGATTTCACAATTGAGTTAGTGTCAGGGGCTAAACCTGTGTCATGCTCTCCTTATAGGTTGGCGCCTAAGGAGATGGCGGAGCTAAAGGTTCAACTAGAGGAGTTGTTGGAGCAGGGCTATGTGCGTCCAAGTTCATCACCTTGAAGCGCACCGGTCCTCTTTGTCAAGAAGAAGGACGGAAGTTTGCGGCTCTGTATCGATTATAGAGAGCTGAACAAGTTGACGGAAAAGAACAAGTAACTGATCCCAAGGATTGATGATCTTTTTGATCAGTTAGTCGGGTCATCGGTGTACTCAAAATTAGATCTTAAGTCCGGCTACTATCAGCTGAGGATAAGGGAGAGTGATATCCCAAAGACAGCATTCAGCACAAGGTATGGGCATTTCGAGTTTATGGTCATGCCATTCGGGCTGACTAATGTGCCATCAGTGTTCATGGATCTTATGAACAGAGCGTTCTGGGAGTTCTTAGACCATTTTGTGATCGTATTTATCGACGACATATTGGTGTACTCGCAGTGCGAAGAAGATCACTTCAAGCATCTGCACTTAGTTTTGGAGACACTGAGGAGGAACGAACTATACGCAAAGTTCTCCAAGTGCGAGTTTTGGTTATCCTCAGTGGCGTTCCTTGGCCACATAGTCAATGGTGAAGGAATTGTAGTGGATCCGGCGAAGATAGTTGCGATACGGGAGTGGCCTGTGTTGTCTTTGGTAGCGAAAGTCTAGAGTTTCCTGGGGTTTGCCGGCTATTACAAGCGCTTCGTAGAGAACTTCTCGCGGATAGCGTTACCTCTCACGACATTGACCAGGAAAGATCAGATGTTTGTTTGTACGTGCGAGTGCGCACATGCTTTTGAAGATTTGAAGGATCGGTTGACCACAGTACCCATGTTAAGTTCGTCGAGTGGAACCGAAGACTTTGAGATCTACAACGATGCTTCAGGCAGTGGTTTGGGTAGTGTGCTGCTGTAGCATGGAAATATTATTGTGTATGGCTTACGTCAGCTAAAAGTGCACGAGAGGAATTATCTGGTCCATGTCTTGGAGTTGGCAGCCGTGATTTTTGCGCTAAAGCTGTGGAGGCATTATTTGTACGGCGTAAAGGTCGATTATTATACCGATAACAAGAGCCTGAAATACCTGTTGGATCAGAAGGATCTGAACATGAGGCAGCGGAGATGGATGGATTTCCTGGGGGACTTTACATTCAAAATTAATTATGTGCCTGGGAAAGGCAATGCAGTTGCGGATGCGTTGAGTCACAGGGCCCCCTCCCAAGTGAAGTAGTCCACTCCCTAAAGAAATTAAAACACGAAAAGCCAAAATGATTCCTAAGGGGAATTTAAGCAAACACGTGGTGTGCGCGCAAAACTCGAAATTTCGGCAGAGTTTTGTTTAAAATATCGCGATCTTACAAGGGGGAAATTCCCACCAAAACCTGCACGAACAAATAAATATACTAATATCATAACCTAACCATACATATAACATCACATCACAAACATTTTTCATCCACATGGAGAGTGATCCGGACTAAAGCTTCGATTCGGAAAATAGTCCAAAGGAAACCCTCAAAACAAAACCATTCGAGGATATACCAAATCCTCTTGATCCATTCGAAACCAAAGGCTACACAAACCCCGGTTTGCAAACGCCCAAGGGGACCTACCCTTACGAAAATCTTCGTGAAAATCGAATATAAAAAACAATAACAATTTAAGATTTTATCAATGCAGAACTTAATCAATTTCTAGGATAAAATTTGAAATCAAAAGTCTCAAATAACTCACAAGATTAAGGAGAATATCACACAAAGTTTAGGGGTAGAAATTCGTTACCAAGAAACCAGAAATTAAAGAGGAGGTGAGGAGGGGGAAGAGCAAGATAGTGGTGGAAGAGTCGCACTTCCACGGGCCACCAGAGTCACACCGGATGGGGAGAACCGAGCTGCCTTCTTCAGAGTCACACCAGAGGAGGGAGGAGGTTGCCGGAGTTACAAGAGGATGCCACCAAGAGGGGCGGCAGCAGCAGCCGATCGGCTTCTTCCTGGAGTGGGGCTTCGAGTTCGGCCAGGACGAGAGAAACGGGGAGGGGGAGGCTTGAGCAAACCGAAATTAGGTTTAGGAGTCTTTTTTTTCTTCAATTCATTAGGAACTACATCATAGTTGTGCCTTTTATAGGCATTACAATCAAAGGGGCTAAATGCACTAAAACCATGGCAAAACATAGACCAATTTAAACAAAATTAAAGTGCTGGAATTATAATTAAAATGCTGAAATTAAATGCTGGAATTAAACAACAAAATTATAATTTCATGCGTAGATGCGGCAGAGATTTTGACGCGGCTTTGGCGGAGGATGTCGCGGCAAAGTCCCAACCTTCAAGCTTGCGGAAACAGTCATCAAAATCATCAGACTGCATATGGCGACAAACAATGGCACCAAACATATCATGGCAAATCTTCATCTCGAGGCAGCAATGTAACATCAAGCGTGTGTCGGCACCAACATCATCCGGGTCACCATAATCATCCGGAAGGGGATCTTCTTCAACAACATGACGCGGGTCTTCAACATGTACCGGATCACCAACATCGTCCGGAGGGGGACGCTCCAAATAAACATGCTGGGGGGAGACGGCTCCATCAATCCTCTCCCGCTTGAAATCACTCATCCCTGATGAGTGGTCAGGTAGAGAATAGCAAGGGACAACATCATCCACAGGTGGCATAGCAAGAGTGGACATCCACGGGGAAGGACCAGCAGTGCGGGCATCCACAATAGAACAGAACCTGTCATGATCAAGAACAACAGGAAACCTCGTAGATGTGTCAGCAAAAAGAAAAGCAGTGCGAATCTTACCATCCAATGTGAGAACCAGTAAACCCAAATGGAAGAGCGACACGGAAAAAATCTCACCTCTCAACCCACGAGAATTTGAAGTGGAAGAGAGAAACATCGGAGAAAGCCGCTCATATGGAGACCAGATTTGCAAAATTAAATCCGAAAAATTGAAATGCGGTGAAAAGCCGATTGCATCGTAAAAATCCAAAGAAATTGCATTTAACCCAAAATTCTTGAAAATCATAAAAGGATCAGCGCTCCAATGTAATAATATTGTTACGGAACCCGAAGGTATCCACTCGGGGGCTAACCAGACTAAATTAGAATCAACAATTCTGCAGTCAGAAGCTCTCGAAGGTGAACAGACATGAAAGTGATGCAACTCATAGACACTGGCATAAGGCAACGATATGTTTACATGCAGTTCATACCAGGATAGACGAAAGATATGTGAAATTTGATTTGGCGGGTAACAATGTCGTTAGGGCACCAAATCAATATGCACAGTCGCCGTGAAATCATACGCAGTCGCAAATGAAAACATGCCCGCCGGCGGATACTCACTAATACATAACCCACTAAACATATCAAACGGAGGTGCTAATAAAGACGGTTTAACTAAGTGGATCGGACTAGGTAAAACCAATTCGTGTCCCAATAAGTCCGCTAATCGATCCAAAAGTACGGCTCCCTCGCAAGGTAAATCTTCCAACTCAGTAGGTACATCAGTTAACTCTGGGCCATCGTACGGTTCCTCAACTATCATAGAAGACGGGCCTGAAATATGGTCGAGGGGAGGTGGGTTAATCCCAGGGTGGGGTACCCCAGAGGAGACATCATCATCCAGGTCACTAGGATATCCAATCTCCTCATCGTCACTACAGTCGTCAGAACAATCGGCATCGCCCTCAGTGGCGGGCTCAGACGTCGAAGCTAAAAGAGCAAAAGCCCTAGGCTTTGTGGGGCACTCCACAGCATAGTGGACAATCACTCCACAGGCATAACATGTAGCGTTATCCTTGCAATTCTTAACTATTTGTCTATGCTTAACCCGAAGTTTTATAATATCCTTAGTAGTGATAACGATAGGTGGAGTGATAGTGGATCTAACCTTTTCCTTCTCAATAACGGTAGGTGTACAAGTGCTTGAAATAGTCAGATCTTGGCGGAGCAAGGATCTAGCGTGAGGCTTATAGCCACTCCTATGATCAGAAATGGGTCTAGTGCCCAGGCGGGGAGAAATAAAATCATTAGACATCCCCATACGGACGTGGGAACATGCTGGTTCGATGTAGGCAAAACCTTAGGCGGCGACTCACTCAGATAATCAGAAGACGGAGAGCGGCAGTATGGAGGGTAATACTCATCCATTAAATAATTCTTCATAATCTGCCAACCTATACGTAAGTCGTCGAGTGGCGCCCCAAAGATTCTCTCCACATTGCGCCAGAAAGTCTGGGCTCGACCAAATAACTGAAGTCTCGCAACGGGAATCCTGTGCGGGTCCACAAGATGATATTGCTCAAAATAACGCTCCATATCCTTCACCCAACATAAAAACACTCGCGGTTCTTATAGCCCATCATAGGTCGGAGCATGAATTCTAACACGCCTAGAGGTGCGCGGTGGAGGTGTCATAATCGCTTGATTAACCATCGAACTAGGAACAGGGGTCCTAAGCTGTTGCCTGGGGGGCTCAAGATGAGGTGTTAGTAGCTGACCTCTAAGTTGCGCTATCAAACCCTTAATGTCATCACATTGGTGGTTCATCTCCTTGTGAAATGCACCAACCAAGGAAAGTGAGGGAAGGGGACTCCGAATGTGCACCATAACGGACCAACGGAAAACTCAAACTAAGTAGAAACGTAATTTTTTTTTATATAACTAAAAATAAAAATTTTAAAGCCAACGAAACGTGCCTAAGTGCAAGTGAGGGGTAGCATGGAAAGAGAGGATCGTTGCCAAGTTGGGAAATTGACAAACCTCCCTCTGATACCAAATTTATGTAGTCCACTCCCTAAAGAAATTAAAACACGAAAAGACAAAATTATTCCTAAGGGGTATTTACGCAAACAAGTGGTGTGCGCGCAAAACTTGAAATTTCGGCAGAGTTTTGTTTAAAATATCGCGATCTCACAAGGGGGAAATTCCCACCCAAACCTGTACGAACATACAAATATACTAATATCATAACCTAACCATACATATAGCATCGCATCACAAACATTTTTCATCCACATGGAGAGTGATCCGGACTAAAGCTTCGAATCGGAAAATAGTCCAAAGGCAACCCTCAAAACAAAACCATACGAGGATATACCAAATCCTCTTGATCCATTCGAAACCAAAGGCTACACAAACCCCAGTTTACAAACGTCCAAGGGGACCTACCCTTACAGAAATCTTCGCGAAAATCGGATATAAAAAACATTAACAATTTCAGATTTTATCAATGCAGAACTTGAATCAATTTCTAGGATAAAATTTGAAATCAAAAGTCTCCAATAACTCACAAGATTAAGGAGAATATCACACAAAGTTTAGGGGTAGAAATTCATTACTAAGAAACAAGAAATTAGAGAGGAGGTGAGGAGGGGGAAGAGCAAGATAGTGGTGGAAGAGTCGCACTTCCACGGGCCACCGGAGTCACACCGGATGGGGAGAACCGAGCCGCCTTCTTCGGAGTCACACCGGAGGAGGGAGGAGGTCGCCGGAGTGGCAAGAGGATGCCACCAAGAGGGGCAGCAGCAGCAGCTGATCAGCTTCTTCCTGGAGTCGGGCTTCGAGTTCGGCCAGGCCGAGAGAAACGGGGAGGGGGCTGCTTGAGCAAACCGAAATTAGGTTTCGGAGTCTTTTTTTTCTTCAATTCATTAGGAACTACATCATAGTTGTGCCTTTTATAGGCATTACAATAAAAGGGGCTAAATGCACTAAAACTATGGCTAAACATAGGCCAATTTAAACAAAATTAAAATGCTAGAATTATAATTAAAATGCTGAAATTAAATGCTGGAATTAAACAAAAAAAATATAACTTCATGCGTAGATGCGGCAGAGATTTTGACGCGGCTTTGGCGGAGGATGTCGCGGCAAAGTCCCAACCTTAAAGCTTGCGGCAATGGTCATCAAACTCCATATGGAGACGAACAACGGCACCAAACTTATCATGGCAAATCTTCATCTCGAGGCGGCAAGGTAACATCAAGCGTGTGTCGGCACCAACATCATCCGGATCACCATAATCATCCGGAAGGGGATCTTCTTCAACAACATGACGCGGGTCTTCAACATGTACCGGATCACCAACGTTGTCCGGAGGGGGACGCTCCAAATCAACTTGCCGGGGGGAGACGGCTCCATCACCAAGCCAACTGGTTGTCGATTCATGATGAGTGGTTGATTCGGTAGTTGGAGGCATTAGAGATCTATTGTGTTGACAAGCAGACTAGCGCCGAAGAGTTATTGAACTAGATGAGAGTTTAGTATGATCTGGCTGATCGGATTCGGCAGGCTATGGATTTGGATAGCAGCATGAAGGAAATCATGGATGCAGCTTCGGATGGGTCAAATTCCCAATTTACAGTTATAGATGGATTGCTAAGGAAGGACATTTGTTTGTGCATCCCAAACGCGGGTAATTTGCGGGTGGAGTTGATGTACGAGGCTCATCATTCCAAGTACTCTATTCACCCAGGGAGCACGAAGATGTACTGAGATCTGAAGAAGTTTTTCTTGTGGCCAGGACTAAAGAAGGATGTTGCACTATATGTGGCAAAGTGTCAGACTTGCGCCTTAGTGAAGGCAAAGTGCCAAAAGCCAGGGGTTTCTTGAAGTCTTTGCCTATTCCAGAGTGGAAGTTCGACGACATTTCGATGGACTTTGTGCATGGTTTTCCAAGGTCACAGAAGGGAAACGATGTCATCTTAGTGATCGTATATCGGTTGACAAAAGTGTCGCACTTCATTCCGCATAGGAAGGACGATTCGGTGGAGAAACTGGCAAAGCTTTACATGGATAACATTGTTAGACTGTACGGTGTGCCCCGCAGCATCGTGAGCAATAGAGATGGGTGTTTTACGTCCAATGACTAGCGGTTGGTGCAACAAATGCTGGGATCTAAGTTGAAGTTCAGCACAGCCTTTCATCCACAAACGGATGGGCAGACCGAGAGGGTCAACAAGACGATGGAGGACATGCTTCGTATGTGCGTCCTGGACTTCGGAAAGCAGTGGGAAGATCATCTATATTTGGTGGAGTTTTCATACAATAATAACTACCAACCGAGCATACAAATGGCGCCATTTGAGGCCCTATATGGTAGAAAATGTCGCACATCACTGTCGTGGTTGGAAACGGGTTAGGCAAGGTTGTACAAAAAGCAAGAGGTGGAAAGCACCACTTCTTTGGTGCGAACCATTCGGGAGCGTTTGCTGATCGCTCAGGATAGACAAGCTAAATACTACAATGTCAAGCATCAGAACGTGGAGTTCACGGTTGGCGATTGGGTGTATCTGAAGATAAAGTCGTTCAAGGGTGTTTTACGGGTACGATGCTTGAAGAAGCTGAGACCGAGATACCTTGGACCATTTGAGATTCTAGAGCGGATCAGCGAAGCGGCTTATTGTCTAAAGCTATCAGTGGAGTTGAGTGGTCTACATGATGTATTACACATATCAGTATTGCGGAAGGCGGTGCAAGATCATTCACAGGTGATCGCAGTTGATCAAGTACCGGTGGACGAAGGGTTGACGATGAGGGTCAAGCCAGTTCGTATTGAGGACTCTGAAGTCAAGCGACTTCGTAACAAGTAGGTCAGGATGGTCAAGGTCCTTTGGGACAATTGCGGTCGTGAGGAGCTCTCTTGGGAACGGGAGAAGCCATGCTTGAAGAGTACCTAGAGTTATCTTTTCCTTTCGGTAATTTTGTGGATGAAATTCTTTTAAGAGGGAGAGAGTTGTAACGCCCTGAAACTCAAAAGAGGGATGGGTGACATTTTGAGCCAAGTCTGGGATTTGGTGGAGGTGACGCGGCCTGGGACACGGGCATGTCTCAGGGGCGTGTCGTGCTCGGGTTCTGCGATGGTCGTGTGGTCGACGAAATTGCAGTCAAAGGTTATCGGGGCAGTGAACACGGCCTGGGACATGGGCGTATCCCAGGGCGTGTCAGCCACTCGATGCCTCAACACTCCACGCTTTTCACTCAACGAGCATCGAGTGAGGGCACACGGCCTGCGACACGGGCGTGTCCATGGCCGTGTCCTGCTTGGGTGATTTGTGGGTTTGTGCTGAGGAAACTACATGGCCTGGGATACGGGCGTGTCCTAGGGTGTGTCTAGCACACGGCATGTGACACGGGCGTGTCACATGGCCGTGTTGTGCTATGGACGTTTTGGTCCTGAGTCGATTGAGGAATACGCCCAGCTGCACTGGCGTGTACTGAATGACACGGGCGTGTCAAGTGCCCGTGTTCTTTTCGGGACGCGACGGTTTTGGCGTCGAATGAGTTACACGGCCTTGGACAAGGGTGTGTCACAAGCCGTGTTCGGCCCAGGAAGTTTATTTTAAGGGCGAATCGTGGTCGTTCGTTTCCTTATTTTGGGATCTAACGGCTCAGGACTTTCCATCCTAGGGTTAAGGTCAGGATTGGGGGTGTAAACCCTCACTTTTCATTGGCCTTTCTCTTTCTAAGTTCTAGAGAGAAGGGAGAGCAAGGAGGAAGAAGGAGGGAAGATCTGGTCGTTTGAGGAGATTTTGAGCACCAAATAACAAACCGAGTCCAGATCTACGGAGGCGAGATCATCGCGGTGTTTTTCATCCGTATAGATTTCCATAGTGCCGAATAGGAATGCTTGGGTAACGATTCTCATCTTGAGCATGTGAAGCTCTTCTTCTTTTGCATAGGAAAACCCTCTCACGCGACTGTGCGGCGAGTTGCGGTGTTACTTGGGGTAGATATGTAAAGTCCCCCTTGTTTAGAGTCCGGAATCGTAGTACGGACATAGGCATGGTGTGTGAAGCCTACCCAGACATGTTGGTCTAGATCGGTGATGTTTTGCTATGCATTGTTGTCCGGAGAAGACTCCGTACCTTTGGTTGTTTTCGAGTTTCTACATGGTAGATTGCAGCCGGGATCCTTGGGGATTAACCCCAAGGCGCACCCAGAAAACTGGGCGGAAATGCATTTCTGCCATCTTGGTTGCCTGGGAGCCAACCTTGAACGTAACTGGGTTATGTGCTTCTATGATCGAATTTGGATCCGGGAGAAGCTTGGCCTGCGTATACGTCTTAAAGTGACTAGGCAGAGTGAGCAAGGGGCAAGTGGAAACAGACTCGGGCTATGTGGTTTGGTGACAGATACCTGAAAAAGGGATTGGCAACTAGCATAGGCATGCAAGCCTTAGGCTTAGGTCGGAAAGGCTAAATGCTCACGAGATTTGTTGTCCAAGGGATGGTGGTGAGACCACAGTTTTGACCAGGTTCACCGAGTTAGTGCCCTGAGAGTACGAGGTGTGTGGCCATGTGAGCCTGTACCTGTGATGTTGTGTTTATTCACTATATTGCTTGTTATGCTAACAAGTGCAGGGAAGGAGCTTTGCCGCCCCGAGTTTGGGGGCGGAATCGTTATAATTTGGTCGGCTTTAGCTGACTGTTATTCTTGTTTGTCACCGTTGTGGTGAATTGTGCTTGCAGGTGCTGCGAAACCGAGTGGCAAATAGCGGGCCAAAGCCCAAGTTGCTGAGCCGACCCTCGAAGGTCTTGTTTGTTTACCTGTTTAATTCATGTGTGGCCGGCCTGCGAGCCGAAGTTTGTAAGACACTATTTTAAATTTAGTGATCTATTTTAAGGCCATAAGGACAGTACTTTAAGTACTTTATATTTCATTCCTACTAGGTTTTGTCAGTGGACATTCATGCTTGTGGATGGGTTCTTACTTTCGTAACTTAATAAATTTTTTCTACTGGATGCTCTGTGTAGGACGTGTGTATTGGTTGAATGGTATCATCTAGTAACTTGTCGGTCTGTCCGTGGTATATGGCGTCGGGCCCCGGCCAGATCTACTGCTATATGCTTTGTGACGAATAACGGTGTTACAAGATAAAAGGAAAAATAAGACCCTGATTGAATCTACAGGGACATGACTTGCAGATGCTCACTTGCACTATCCTTTTGGGTAGAGGCAGTAAGCACAGCAAATTATGTTCAGAATAGAAGTCTACTTCATAAACTTAAGGGTAGGACCCCCTATGAATTACTTAAAGGGAAGAAACCTAAAATAATCTATTTAAAAGTATTTGGTTGCATATGTTATATTCATAATAATGACAAGAAATATCTTAGAAAGTTCGAAGCCAAAGCTGCAGAGGGAATTTTTCTTGGTTACTCCCAAGTCAGTTAGGCTTATAGGGTTTATAATAAATCAACCTGAAAAATGGAAGAATCTGTACATATAACTTTTGATGAAGCTAATATGTGTTACAAGGAGAAGGATTCTTCTACCAGAGATACATTGCAGGTACCCCTTCTGTGTGAGAAATTGGATGACTTAAACATCACCCAATAGGTTACATTGCATCCTTCTCCACAGATTGATGAAGAGAGTGAAGAAGAAATTGTTGGAACAGTTGAACCAACGACAATTAACATAATTCCACAAGAGGAATTAATTCCCCAAGCTGTTGATGAACCAACTCCTCCTACCCATCTTGTCACACTTAGAGGTCATCCCATATCTCAATTGATTGGAGACATATCAGTTGGTGTGCAAATAAGGCATCAAATCAACCAAGACTTGATGCATGCTTGCTTCATATCTCAGATTGAACCTCAATCCATAAAAGATGTAGAGCAAGATCCCCACTGGATTATTGCAATGCAAGAGGATCTCAATCAATTTGAGAGATACAGAGTTTGGGATTTAGTTCCAAGACCCAAAGACTACCCAGTCATTGGAACTAATTGGGTTTTCAGGAACAAGTTGGATGCTCAAAGATCAATTGTGAGGAATAAAGCCAGATTGGTATGTTTACCAAATGGATGTCAAGAGTGCATTTCTCAATGGAGAACTCAAATAGGAAGTGTATGTTGAACAACCACCATATTTTATCTCTTCAACTCATCCCACTTATGTTTTTAAATTGCATAAAGCTATCTATGGTCTAAAGCAAGCTCCAAGAACCTCATATAAAACCTTAGCTAGCTTTCTTTTAGAACATAAATTCATTAGAGGCATTGTAGATATGACTTTATTTATCAAGCATCATAAGAATAAAATTTTGCAAGTTCAAATTTATGCAGATGATATAATATTTTGATCTTCTGATTCCAAACTTTGCAAAAGGTTTTCTGACCTGATGCATTCAAATTTGAAATGCGTTGCATGAGTGAACTATCTTACTTCCTTGGTCTCCAAGTGAAGCAATCCCCTGATAGTATCTTTATATCTCAATCCAAATATGTTAAGCAGCTTATTAAAAGGTTTGGGATGTTTGATGCCTCAGCCATGAAAACACCCATGCCCTCCAATGTTGTAGTTGATTATGATGAACAGGGCAAACAAATTGATCAGAAAACATATAGGGCTATTGTTTGGTCCTTATTGTATCTTACAGCTAGTAGGCCAGACATTATGTTTGTTACATGCATTTGTGCAAGGTTTGAAGTAAATCCCAAATAATCTCACTAATTTTATTTAAAAAGATTTTGAGATATATAAAGCATTGTCCAAATCTAGGACTTTGGTATCCAACAGAATCAGAATTTAACTTAACTGGATTCTCAGATTCTGTCTATGATGGATGCAGAGTTGATAAGAAAAGCACATCAGGAACTTGTAAGTTTCTTAGAGATAGGCTTGTGTCCTGGTTTTGTAAGAAACAAACATCTATGTCAACATCAACTACTGAAGCTGAGTACATGACAGTTGGTAGTTGCTGCTCACAGATATTGTGGATTCAAAATCAGCTACTAGAATATGGTCTCAACTTAAATAATTCAACTATCTTTTGTGATAATACCAGTTTTATTTCAATTGCACAAAATCCAGTGCTTCATAGTAGAACCAAGCATATAGAGATTAGACATCATTTCATTAGAGATTGTGTGGACAAAAATAAAATTAACCTTGTCTTTATCCTTACTGATTTACAAAGAGCAGACGTCTTCACCAAACCATTGGATGAAAAGAAACATATGTTCTTCCTAAATCAGCTAGGTATGATTAATGGAGATGGTTTAATTTGATTTCTGTCTGAGTTCGAAGAATTTGTCACCGTTCGTCGAATGGAGATCGACAATCTATGAACTCTTCTTGAGATTTTTCGATGAACGGAGATCGACGAAATCTCTTTATGAATCATTTTCGTCAAACGGAGATCGACAATTTTGCTTCAGAAATTTTTTCGTCGACCGGAGAACGACGAACTATTTTCCCCCTCTTCAAAGTGAGATCGACGCTTTAATTTCTTCATGAAATTTTCTCGTCGACCTGAGTTCGAAGCTTTTCCTTTGCGTCAAACGGAGTTCGCCGCTTCATCTTCTGAAAACCTATAATTAGGCTTTCATTGAACTCCATGTCGTACTTTCATGTTCTCTTCCACTTGATCTCTTGTTGTTTTTGCAGAATAATGGTGGTCTCCCCAGCAATCCTTGCAGCGATGAAGTTTGATGTGGGCTTTGATATTGATTTGGAATCATTTTCTTACTCAAATCAAGTATTCCAAGATATTCTGAAACTGTTTGAGGGTCCGAATCTGCAGTTTTTCATGTTGATAAGGATAAAACTCCAAGTAACAGAGATTTAAGAATGGGTTTTCACAGCAACATTTCCAGAACAAACCTCCATCTCTGGATCAATCTCTGAAAATCAGGTTTTTCTTACCCCTGATATTCTTACAGAAGTTTTTGGTTTTAGAAATGGAGAAGATTATTTTGTTTTATCTAGCAATGAGTTTGAGGATATGCTAGTTATCATGGGTCACTCCCAGGGAAACCCTAATAAATTGTTGAAAAAGAACTTGAATGTTGAATACAAGTTCTTGTCTGATGTGGTTGGAAAAGTCATCCTGGGAAAGCACTCTGCCCGTGATCATATTACATGGCATCAGTTTAATTTGATGAGTGCTATGGTAAATCATAAATAAGTGAACTGGGGTAATATTCTGTTTGATTTGATTAAAATGAAAATCAGTAAAAAGTATGTGTGTTTTGGAAGAGTTCTGGGCATCTTCCTCCAGGCAAAGGTGCCAGAACTGTTGGTCTCTTAGACCATTTTCATAAATGCCTCTAAGAGTCTTTCTTCTGCCCTCTTTGGCAGATGGGAGAGGGTAATCCCAAAGCCCTCCAGGGCTTCCTCTTCCAGGATAGCTTTAGAGGACACCAGGGCTGAAACAACCACTTTCTCAACCCCTGAAGAAGCTCCTGCTACTCCCTCTCCTCCTCTTTAACAACCATCCACCATTATTACAGATACACCTTCTACCTCCATCCCTCCTGTTTCACCATCTCAACCACCATCTCCACCTCAATCACCAATCCATATTCCTGAGGATTCACCATCTCCACCTCAATCACCTCAACCATCACATATTGTTGATATTCCATCCGCTTTTACTCTTCCAGATCAACTTCTGTCATTCCCTATCTTCAATCTATTCTTATCTCCATCTCCTCAACCCTCACCACAACATTAACCTCTTCAAGATGAACTTCCGAATGTCATCCCTCCATCCAATATTTCATCAACATTCCCAACATTCTTACAATCTGACCTACCTCAATCCGCTTCTATCTGTTCCAACTGTGGATGCAGATCCACCTATACCCCTTCTACTCTTGATCACTTATATCTTGATTTCTCTGACATTGCAAATGATCTTCTCAAATTCATCACTCCCTCTCTTAAGAAGCTAATAGATGAGGTTGTTTCCCCTCTTGCTACCTCCATCTCCCTTCTATCTGCTCAGCTTGCTTCCTCCTCCTCTGTCCCTTCTTCTGGGAGCCTGGGTTCAGGACTCTCTGAAACCAGGTAGGGAGATATGTTCTGTGAATAAGCTCCAGCAGCAACTCCAGCTCCAGCCACAGCAACTCTAACAGCAATAGTAGTAGTTCCAATTCCAGCAGCTGAAATAGTTGAAATTCTTGATGATGATTCTGAGATTATTTGTTTAGAAGAAGAGTAAATAGATACAACAATTATCACAGTTGGTGATTTCTTCATTAATCCCACAATAGACCTTCTTTCATTACTTCATTCTTTTGATTCAATTTATAGCAAAAATATACCAGTTGATACAGTTTCAGATTATTCTAAAGCAATTTTTGTTATTCTGCTCCAGTAGAACCTCAGTGTTATAAGAAATAAGAAATAGTTTCTGTATTATTACTTCCAGTATTTCTGTTTCAGAGCCAAAGGCTTTCTCACCTCCAACTTTTGGCTGGACTGAGTCCCCTATGCTAGACCTTTATGAAATTATGTTTCAAGACATGGAACCAGAAAGTGACAGTGCTCAGGATCAAGTCATTACAGATAATGCATCTAAAGAGCCAGAAGTTCAAGCTATAAATCAAGCTGATCTGTTTAAGAAAATTGATGAGTTATATGATAATCCTTCCAATGAATCTGATGATGATGATGAAGAGTCAGATGACTCAAAAGATTCTAGTTCTAAAAAGAGAAAACTCAAGAAGAAGGTTCCACCCAGGGCTGCTCCAAAACCCTCTCCTACTACTGACACCCCTTACTATATTCTGCATAACATTACTCTCACTCCAGACACTCCTCACTGGATGAGGTATTCAAATAATGAGATGAAAGTAAGGAAGAAGAGTGGAGATACTCTCCACCACAATAATTTAGGAGAGGTCCTCCTCCTCCTCCTACAGCAGGATCAACAGGAAATGTTTATCAAGTTCAAAGGTCTTCAACTTCTTATCATTCCTGACGATCTTACAGCAGCACAGCTCCCAAAGCAGCAAACAACAAAAGCATAAGAAGCAAAGCAGTCAACAACAGACATTAGAAAGAAATCAGTAAGACAAAGAAAGTCCAGAAAGGCCACTTTCTCCAGTATGTGATCTAGAAATGGATCCTAATTTTAGAATGGCCAGATTCAAGGAGATTATAACACTTTCACAGATCAGGAAAGCCAGGGAAGAAGTAAAAGATACTTCTCAGTATTCAACCATGTCTTCCTACAGGAAGAAAGAGATAGAAATGTATGAAAAGAAAAATCTCTTTAATGTTATACTTATATGAGTCTTCATCCAGAGGCTGTAGTTTCTAGAGTTGCATCAGTCAAGATTCTTAGTGCTGAAGACATGAAGTTGACCCAAAGAGAAGCAGATGATCCTAAGAGAATAATGGTCTCCTCAAAACTTGCTCCTTCAGATGCTTTAAAGAACAATTCTTAATCTTCTGATTTTGCATTTAGAACTTTATTATTGTTGTATATTTTCACAAGGCACATTTGTTCATATCTGCTAAATGATTTAAAATTCTGTCAGATATTTTTATTGCTTTGTGATTTTCTTAATTTTTATTTTTTTGAATAGTGACCTCACCCAAATAGGGGGAGATTGTTGGAACCCTTCTTGAGATTTGGGATAGGTTCACTATTAGGATTATTCACCCAACATGTATAGCCTAGGGTCATTTGTTAGTTCCAGGGTTAAGGTTAGTCACATTAGGTTATATTATTGAAACCTACCTTCAGAAGACTTTTGAGACACAAGACTTTAGAGACAAGACAGTTTAAAGATTGCAAAAAAAGTTGTTCGATGATATTTGAACTTAGCTCGGCGATGATCAATCTAAGATCGACGAACTAAGAGTTCCTTCTCTGAGTTGAGCTCGACGAAAGTCCAGCTGAGCTCGACGAACTGTGATCTTATATCAGAATCTCAGCTCGACAAAGTGCCTTCTCAGTTCGACGAACTTGGAGCTCAGATTGGCAAGTATATTTTCAGCTCGTCGATCTTGGATCTCAGCTCGATGAAGGAGATTTCTTAGCTCGATGAACTTGGAGCTCAGGTCGACGAAATCTTAACTGAGTTCGACTAACTTTTTCCAGGTTCTGTTTGACTATTCTTCTCTGCAGTTTCTCAGATCGACTAAAGCAGTTTGATTTCAGATTTTAAGACAATAATTCTCTGATAATTAATGCTAAATATTCTCAAGAATATAGTCATTCCGTGCAATATTAATTATAGTTTTAACAGAGTTATTACTCGACCATATTTACTGGGACAGTTAAGGAAATACATTCAAGGCAAAAATCAACCGTTCAGGATCCCAGAAATTATGTAGAAGATTTCAAGGAATTTGAAATTCAAATGTGCATGAGTCAGCAATCAATATATAAATAAAATTTTCAGAAGATTTCATATAGGATATATAATATTTTTTTTAATCAAGCATAAGGAGAAGAAGAAAGAGAACATCTGAAAACAGAGAACAAGAGATAGAGACAAAAACATCTTGTTCATCATTCTTCTTCTTCAAGCTTTTCTTCTAGCAACACATATTCAATCTGAGACAAAAAGTTCAATCTCTTAGAATCATTCACTGGAAGAAGAAGTTTCATCTTTGAAGGCCTATATCCTGAAGCAAAGCTTCCATTCCTGATCAGATTTCTATAACTCAGGGGAGCTTTGACAACATCATCAAAATCAACTAGTCTTCTCAGAGCATTGAGACAGAAAAGACAATATCATTTTTACTTTTCCATTTCCTATGTACAGGGTTTTAACTCCCTTCAAAAGCTAGACATTTTGGTTGATAAGTTCCTAATAAAAAAAACTTAGTTTGATTTTTGGTCACTTGATCAAAATCTCAAAGGGTTGCTAGATCTCCCTTAGAAAAATAGATCTTATGGTGATAGGGCACCTGAGCAAAAACCTGTGGTGGCAGGGCACCTGATTAAAAACCTGTATTGGATTCCTACCAGGGTGGTAAATGATTGGACTAACCTAGTTTTATTGGGGAACCACTATAAACTCCTTGTGTCGTCTAGTTGTGCTTTACCTTTTTATTTTTTGTGCTGTGATATTTCTTTTTATACTTATATATATCAGTTTATTTTAATCTGCTATAAAATCAAGTTAATAAATTTTTAAGACTCTATTCACCCCCCCCCCTCTAGATTTAACATAAGATCTATCCCTCACTTTCACATGGCGAGCCCACGGAGAGGGTGGGCTCGGCTCGCTTGCGCTCGTCCGGGCGATCGACCACCCTTCCCCTGGGTCTCACTTTGGTGGGTTGGTGCCAGCCCAGGGTGGTCGGCTCTCCACAGAGCGAGGTCATCTCGCCCAACTTGAATTCTCTTGATGGGATCAAACTATCATAGTTAGGTGCAGTCACGACTGGGTTTTCTACATTGGGGTTGTGCATCTTGGACCTGCAGAGCTAGAGAGGACACATGCTGCACTTTGGGTCATGGTGCCCCTCGTGCTTGTATTCCTCCTTAATCATGTGCCTCACTTCTTCGCGAATGAGTCCTTTATCGGTCGTAGCAATGACTAATTTCATTGTATGAAAGTTTTCAAACACATGCCCAGGAAGTTTGTGGAAGATTGCGGGGTGCGTGGAGCTGTCAGCGCCTAACGATTCACCTGTGATGGGATCCTTGGAGCGGGCAGTGCCTTCAGGCATTATCTAGCTCGAGATCTACAGTGGTCGACCTTTAGGAGCGATATCCTTGTTGGGAGTGTTGAGCCCTCAAGTTGCCTAGCAAGGTGGGCGCCCATGCATGGTACTCCTTTATCAAGCGCCTGCATTCTTCACCAGATACTTGGGATGCGATGATAGTGGATTCGCCTTGAAGCAAGGCATTGCCCGCGGGCTAGTTGGCAGGGGTTGGATTGGCTTGCTCTTCTAGCATCACGTCACTCGTAATTTATGCGCTTCCCTTCGTCATTGCTAGAGGTTGAGAAATTTCTGAAAGCAAGGCATTGCCCGCGGGCTTAGGAATATTCTCTGCATAGAAATAAAATCTGGAAGTCCTTTCTAGAAATAGACTTAATACCAGCATAGAAATGAGGGTTTGGTATCTGACGGTACCCGTTTCATTTCAGAAAATTTTGGCGAGTTTATCCTAGGGGTGTGTTGGTAGTCGTTATCCTAAACCCTCATTTCTATGCTGGTATTAAGTCTATTTCTAGAAAGGACTTCCAGATTTTATTTCTATTTGATTTTTGTGAAACAATTTTCCTCCCTCTGGTGGTATCTGACGGTACCCGTTTCATCTCAGAAATATTTGGCGAGTTTATCATAGGGGTATGTTGGTAGTCGTTATCCCAAACCCTCATATCTATGCTGGTATTAAGTCTATTTCTAGAAAGGACTTCAAGATTTTATTTCTATTTGAGTTTGGTGAAACAATTTTACTCTGGTGGTATCTGACGGTACCCGTTTCATTTCAGAAATTTTTGGCGAGTTTATCCTAGGGGTGTGTTGGTAGTCGTTAACCCAAACCCTCATTTCTATGCTGGTATTAAGTCTATTTCTAGAAAGGACTTCCAGATTTTATTTCTATGTAGAGAATCTTTCTAAGCCCACGATCTCGCCGGAAAAACTCAGAGGTCTCTCTTGCCTCTGTTGTTGTTTGTCTTCAAATAAAGATTTGGGGGTATATTTATAGTTTTCTAGAGGGTTACATCGGTAATTGTGTCGGGGTGAAATTTGTGCTAGTAAATGGCGTCACTCCATTTCGGTCACCTGGATCACTAATTTTAACAAAATGACGAAGTGTCCCCCTGGCCGTTCGGCTAGCCCGAGTACGTTTCCCGGTGGAGGCAGTGGTCAGCGGTCAGTGGGCGGTGGGCGGTAAGCGGCGGGCGGCAGGCGGCGGGCGGAGGTTGCCGACGGAGACATTTTGCGGCGGAGACGGTCATCGGTGTGGGCGCACAAGGCACACGTTTGTGCGCTACGCGCAAGGCGTATGAGTACTTGCGTGTTGCATGTCTGTAATGCGTGCGTGTGCGCTGGTGCGACCGCAAGGCACGTGTTTGGCTTTGCCTTCTTTTCGTGTGTTTTCGAGCCTTAAGGGGGAACACGGCTTCTTGCGCGCGACTTGTCCAGTCGGGTTGGTTATCCCCACATGTCCTCAGTTCAAGTCTTTCCGGTTTTGCTCAGAAATTCCAGGGGGAACCCCGCCATTAGGATTCTGTATAATATCACTCTTAAAATGTCCATAGACTAAAAATTACATCAAATTCACTAGGGGTGAGAATAATAATCGAAAATCGATAGTCGCTTGAAAATCGCTCGAGTTTTTATTCGAATCGGATTCGAAATAAAAAAATCGAATCAAATTAAATTGAATCAAAATTAACTTGAAATCAAATTCGAGTCGATTTCGACCATCATATGAATCGTTCAATTATTGATTTGAATCGACTAGATTAAAATATTTATTCAAAACTTAAAATTTTAAAATTCCTTTTTCCAGAGCACACCAACTTCCTTGTGTGGCGTGTTGTGTGCTGTATTCCATCAAATCCTCCCGGGAGCCGGAATTCGACAACTATAGAGCCTTGTTGACTTGCTCTTTGCCTCTTATCTCTTTCACTTTGTCTCTTGGAGAACCCAACACCCACTTGGGCTGAAAAACAAAAGCATGAAAAGCCTAAACCTCTCTGGCTCTTGCAAAAACAAAGCTTTAGCGGCATTTGAAAAACATCGCCAAAGCCTCTTAAAAACGTCGTCGATCTTCATATTTGCTGTCATGCTCTTCGTGCGAGCACGAGCATGACGACACTGCTTGAACTTTGAAGCTTACTACTCTTCGCTTTATCGCTTAACCTCACGCAAGCGCGACGCGGTGGTGACGAAGGAAACCAACCACTTAGGCTCTGTTTGAGACAACTTATGCTGACGGATAATCTCTATTCAAAACACAAAAATAGTTTTACAACTTTTTGTTTGTGCAGCTATTAGAAAATCATTTATTTCAAAACTGATAATAAGTTGATTTTTCATAAGCTATTTGGGTCCGCTTATGACTTCTCATAAGTGTTCATCACTTAAAAGGCACTAAGCTGATTTTTTTTGCCTGAGAGCGGTTTTTTTGTGCGGACACATTTTTTGGGCCCGGGTGAGATTTGTTTTGCCCGAGAAAGATTTTTTTCGCATGGGCACGATTTTTTCGCAAACGCGCGATTATTTTGCCATGGCGGGATTTTTTCGCCCGGGCGCGATTTTTTCGCCCGAGTGTATTTTTTCGCCCTGACGTGCTTTTTCGCCTAGGCGTTCTTCCTCCCCCCCCCACGCTTTTTTCGCCCGGGCGCATTTTTTTCACCTCGACGCATTTTCCCCCCGGCGCGTTGTTTTGCCCAATCGCGATTTTTTCGCCTGAGTGCGTTTGTTTCGTCCCGGATACGATTTTTCGTCCCAAACGTGATTTTTTTGCCCGGGCACGATTTTTTCACCTAGTCGCGGTTTTTTCCCGGACGAAAATTTGTCGCCCGAGCGCACTTTTTCCCCCGAGTGTGCTTTTTTCGCTCGCGCACGTTTTTTTTTGGCCCAGGCGCGCCTTTTCTCCCGAAGGCATTTTTTTCTCCTGGGCGCGTTTTTTCGCCCTTGCGCGATAATTTTGCCTGAGCGTGATTTTTTTGCCTGGACGCATTTTTCCGTCCCGGATGCGATTTTTCGTCATGAACCCGATTTTTCGCCCGACATTGATTTTTTCTCCCGGGCATGCTTTATCCCCTGGGCGTATTTTTTTTTGCCCGGACCCATTTTTCGCCCAGGCACGATGTAACGTCTCGTTTCGTGCTAGGCCCCTCGTGCGAATTTTGAGTCAAGAGAATTGACTCAGGCTCGGGAAGCGTCGAGTGAGTCGACTGGACTCGACGAATAGAGCAGTTGTTACTTAGAATATTTTATGAACTCATGGCATTGAGTGGACTCAACATCACTCAACGCCATTCGACAAATAAGTTGAGGCGTTGAGTGGACTCAACACCACTCAATGTCATTAGACGAATTATGTTGAGGCGTTGAGTGGCCTCAGCACCACTCAACAAAATTAGACTTAGAATATTTCTGGATGCGGGGCGTCGAGTGCGTTGAGTGCACTCGACGCCATTCGACGAATTATGCTGAGGCGTTGAGTGGACTCAACACCACTCAACATATTTTACTTATAATGTTTTCTGGAAATTGAGGCATTGCGTGAAGTCAAAGCGGCATTGAGTGGTCTCAAAGCTTTTAACTTTAAATCATTCTATGGGATATTGGCATTGAGTGGGGTCAACGCGGCATTGAGTTGTCTCAACGCCACTCAATGCTTTTAACTTAGATTCGTTCTGGCTGCTGATGACGTTGAGTGAAGTCAACGTGACGTTGAGTGGTCTCAACGCACTCAATACTTTTGACTTAGAAATATTCTTGATGATATAGGCGTCGAGTGCGTTGAGTGCACTCGACGCCATTCGACGATTCGTCGAGTAAAGTATGCATACTCAACGCTTTTGACTTAGAAATATTCTGGATGATATAGGTGTCGAGTGTGTTGAGTGCACTCGATGCCATTCGATGATTCGTCGAGTGAAGACTGCATACTCAATGATTTTGACTTAGAGGAATTTTAGCTCAGCCTGCTTGCTGCCACATGCACTGTCTGAACTGGAACTTCGGGATTAACGCCAAATGACTTAAATTGGATACGTCTTTTCAAAAGGACATATTTAATGAAATAATAGGCGATCCAACAGCAGCGTTACACGTGGCAAAGAAGTTAACCCTAATTCCTCCTATAAATGGAGAGATGCGGGAAAACCCTAGTTGTCACTTCATTCTTGCTGAGCCTTAGCCATTACCTGTGCCAAAACCATCAGAAGAGAAAGGGTTGCCAGAGTCGGTTTTGCTGGAGGAGAGACTATACCTTCCTTAATGAACAATACCAACGGGAAAAGATGCCGCCAAGGAGAGTGACGAGATCCATTGCCGGAACCGCCAGAAACGAGGTTTGCTTCATACCCTCTCCCTTGGTGCTAGATATGTAGTTATTTTCTAGGAGAGATGTCGACTCAAAAGAGTTTGACTTGTGAGATGAAGATCTTTTAGGTAGAGACCATGCTAGGGCTTGTGCCCTAGAGATTTGATGTCTTCAACCTCTCCTCACTTCTTGTGAAGATGGAGGACTTGGTTTTGTGAAGAGAAATGCTATAATGAGGGTGAATAAGGGAGGAGGAAGTTCTGCATATAACTTTGAATGAATGTCTAAAGGAAGAAGATGAACCGATGTCGTTCATCTTGCTTTAAGATGCGTGAAAAAAATCTGTTTTCTATGTGCAGCGAACTTCAAAGCCGTTTTTAGGAATGATATGGCCAGATCTGGGCTTTCGACTAAACACATAAGTCGTAGTCCTTGGAAAGACCTTTCCAATGGGTGGGTACCCATTTTCATACGAGTCCTGTAGACTCGGGAATGTCTAATCGAATTTGCTGTACAGTCAAGTCTTGTGTACATATTGTTCTCGGGTTAGTGTAGAACTTGGTAGAGAAGTCATAGTGGATTAATGTTGAGGTTTGCATGTGGTTTGCTGAACTTAAACTATTGGTGATTGTGCTAAACAAATGATTAATGAGATTTAGTTGATAGATCCATAATTAAACAAATGGTTTGGTGGAACACGATTGTAACAATGGTTTGAAGGAGGTCGACAAACAAATGGATTGGGTAAGCTAGAGAACAAATAAATTGATATGTTGATTGAACAAATGATATTCATATGGAAGCATAATTGATTGTGAATGCTTGACTTTAATAAGGAATTGGATGAGTTTAATGCAAGGCCATGTGATATGATTATTAGATGAATGTGTATAATAATCCACTGCTTAGAGCTGAGTCTCCCTATGGGTATCAGTGTGGCATTGATATGTTGTGTAAGGTGACTGGTCACCTGTGTGAATAAATTAAGAACCCTTGTGTGGTATGGAAATGTGGAAGGGTTAGAAGTGCGTGTGTGTTTGCCGTACTGGAACGATGTGTTGATAAGGGACTCAGTGTGGAGCCCTTATATGTGAAATGCATGCGGTGTGAGTTGACATGCGGTGTCATAATCCTGGTTTAAGGATAGTATGGCAGGTCTACGGGCTCGCCAGTCATCACACCGATGAGAGTTGACAGATAGACTTTCAACGATTTGGCTGTGTCCTCAGTGTTCATTCTCGAGGCCCTTTCCGTGCCAAGTGGATGGTTTGGTTGTGTCCTCAGTTCTTATTCCCAAGGCCCTTTCCGTGCCACACTGGTAGGTCAGTTTGGGTTGTGTTCTTGGTGCACATTTACCCAAGACCCCTCTGAGCCATAGTACGCATGTGAGCTCCACTGTTGTGTTCTTAGTGTTGAGGCGTACGGAGGCCTAGGCTTGGTAGTGTGGATGCCCGCCTAGGAGTGGAAAGCCCGTACCACTGTCACTGTTTGGCCACGACGAATGACGCCTGAGAGGTTAGCTACCTGCTCAAAAAGTGGGAACTACAAGTATGTGTCGACATAGCAATTGCATGTGTGTGAGCATGGGTGAGTCATTCATAACATTGTATTGCATTACATACACAAGATCCTTATCATATAAGTTTGTATGGACACTCTTATATGATGAGTTACTTTACTGTTAAGCTGATCCTTAGCTTATATGTTTGTATGGGCATTCATATAAGTTTAGTTACTTTCTTATTGTAGGACTTTACTTGTATACTGTTGTTGATGGTAGAACTGCTAATGTAGATTGATATACATAATTGTTGTAGTTACTCTGATATTGATTAGTCTTATACCACCCACTTGTACTACTGTTTATATATATATATTGTACCCTCTTCTTTTCTCCTCCCAGGGCCTAAGAGTCACCGAGGGAGCGAATGTGATAGTTACTTAGTCTTTTTGACTAACGGTTGCTACGTCTTCCTTTTTAGGAGGGAACCCCGCAGATAGAGCAACAAGTTTTGCAGGAGGATAGCCAGGCTAGGACGACAGGGCCTGAAGTGATAATACCATCGCTGTCATTAGTGACTGATGTGAGTTTTTGAGAGACTCATTTTGTAGCCTTATGTTGGGTTGGCAATGATGATATTGGTTTTAGCCGGCAAGATAGGCGTATTGTGGTACAGGTTGACCCGTGTGTCGGTGCTACCGCAAGGCGGCTGTTCTGTGCATAAGACTCCCCTTGGCCATGTCTTGTGTTCCGAGAGGGGGGCATATAAATCAGCTTGCTACGATCCTGAACTAAAGAAATCATTGAACAATGGTGCCACCCCCATTTGATTAGTCAGTTTGGGGACAAATTGACTTAGCGGAAGCAGTGGTGTGCCCTTATGTAATTCACACTAATTATGTCCAATTTTTACCCTACGATTAGCCAACCTGACCTTAGGTTTGTACCTTATATGTAGATCCTAGCGCATATAGAGCCTGTATGGGGCACTCCCTCTCCTACTGTACCCACACAGTTTCAGCAGTCGGAGCTATAACAGACGCTCACAACTATTTTTGATGTTTTTAGGTCCCAACAGGCTCCGCTGCAACAACAAGCCAGACTCTAATTAGTTGAGCACTTCCGAGCACTCTCTTTGCCTACTAACCTTGGGATAGAGTCGGTCATGCGTACGGAAGAATGGATTGACTCAGTACAAGAACTAATGGCGGAAATTTTATGTCCAGCCAACATGGCTGTGACAGTAGCCGTGTTAGTATTGGAATCCAATGCCAAGAGGTGGTAGAAGTCCCTCATGGGCTCCACCTTTCAAGGTTGGGTGTATACGGAGATTAGTTGGAGTGAGTGTACTGAAGCCTTCTTAGAACACTTCATCCCTTCTACCGCTCAGGATGAACTTGAAGAAAGATTCTTACAGCTGAAACAGGGATCCAAGACTATTATAGAATATCAGCTAAAGTTTCATCATCTCTCTAGGTTTGCTGATGCATATGAGTTGAATGACAGGGGGTATGCTAAGGGATTCTATAAAGGCTTGTGGGATCCCCTGAGGAAAGCCCTTTTTTATAGCAGATTTGAGTTTGGATGAGATCTTTGACATGGCGAAAAGGCTGGAGGCAGATAATTTAGGGAGTAATAAGAGACCTGCTGAGGGTGTAATTGAAGCAGGTCCCAGCTATAGGAGGAGACAGGATAATAGAGGGAGAGGAAACAACAGAGGCGGTGGTCTCTTCCGTCAAAATTTTAGGATGGAGCGTACGGCCCCACAGCCAGCTCTACCTCCACCGCAACAACTGTACTTGCAGCCTAGGGAGCAGTATGAGTGAGTTTGCTTCCAGTGCAATCAGTCGGGCCATATCCGGCACTTTTGCCCTTAGCTAGGTGAAAATTCTCTCCCTGCTCTTCCTCTGGCGGCTCCACAAGGACGGAGACATGTGCTATCATAACCTACATTTTCTCCACATTTAACGATATATCAGAGTAAGGTAAAATGCGCGTCATGATGCCATGTCAGTAGGGGATAACTGCAGATGCTCAGGCAAAACTCCAACTTAACACTTTTTGAAAGATCTATAAGTTATTTAGAGGAAATCTAGTTTAAGTTAAGCGGTTAGCCATATCCCTCGACTCAGTGTCTCATCTAGTCCACGAGAAAAAGATAGTTATACACTGCGGAAAATACTTTATTTACAAGATTAGACATCCTACATGAGTATAAACATCCCGAGAGGACAACTCATGATATGTCAGACTCTAGATTTATAATAGTAGTGAAAGTAGCTTTTACTGTCGTTAAATATAGTGGTTTAGATTTCAAATATGACATGTATGAAGTAATAATAGTAATTTTATACTTTAAAATATCTAACATGCAGCATAGCATAAAACTTTCTCAGAGAGCAAGTAAAAACGACCACAAAGAGGTAAAATAGCAGCTAGCAAAGTATTTAATATTTCAGAGAAGACTACCAGTGGGCGTCAACAACTTGACATGAATCCACTAAAAGTGTGCAATTCTGAACTAAAATCGAAAAGCAACAACTACCTCACGACTGTGAGGAATCTACTGCAATAACTGCAGTCAAAAATCTACCACCCAACACAGCCGCTCCACCGGCTACAGCCTTGAACCCGAGGCATTCGAAAAAAGAACACCTCCGCAAGAAAATACAAGTGGCAAAGAAAATAAACAGGTAAAAGTAAAAAAGACAAGAAAGGGTTTACCAAACTCGACTATAAGTAATGCTAAAACCACAGCTGATTAGCCAAATAAAAACAGGTTAAGTAAAAGTCTGCAATAAAGGAGTTAAAAGAACATATGAACCAAGTGCGGAGCGAAGCCATGCTTCGACATAATCTGCAAGGATTAGCATGAAATAGCATAGACTGATATAAGAAGTAAACTGTTCACAAAACAGCTCGAAAACGTGAGTCATTAACACTTGGTAAAAACAACCGGGCCGGAGCCGATGACCAAATTGTCCAAAACCGGACTTCCAGACCCAAACGTCTCACAAAAGGGCACTGCGGTGGTGGCCACTTGTCCCAACACAAACCAAGAATCCACAAGGGCCAAAAAAACTACCAAGTATAATGACCCACAAACCGGTGCCTAGTTGGTGGTCCTTTATCCACTACCAACCCTCATAGCCAAAGAAACATCAAACCCAAAATACGCCAAATCAAAACCCACGCTTAAACCTCAAAGAAATGCCTAAACAAGCCCTAAGATCACCTTAAGGGCCATACAAGATGATTCATACACGAAACGACAAAATATTCTAGTCCAGGCAAAATTCTGCAAGTATACCCGACGAACTATAAGGATACTCGACGAATTTCTACCATGCTCGGGGAAAAAGACTAGCAATACTATGCAAATGCCAAAGACATTCGATGACTAGACTAACGATACTCTACGATTTGTACTTGGCGGCACGGTCACTCAATTCTCCCAAGCCTGAGCCATACTCGACGAATCGACGAGTACACTCAAAGCTAAGACAGACGACACTCGACGAATCTGCCTCACTCGACATCGCGCTAGTCGATACTCGACGAAATGGTCTTAAGCAAACATATCTATACTCGACAAATTTGATGTTACTAGACGAATTTACCTTAACGAATTCCTACCCCTAATTCATACTCAACAAATTCTACCAAATAAATACGCTGAATTATCCTAAGGATGAACTATTGATACTCGACGAATCTGGCTACGATACTCGTGAATTTCCAACCCATACTCATCGAAAACTACCTTTTGATATACGTTGAATTCTACTTAACCTCTACACCCACTCTCCATGCCTTGGTCGAAAACTTGCCCTACTCTTAGAAGATCTTTCATAGTTAACTTACTCTAGTCCTACTCTCTAAGGGAGGAGGAAGGAAAGGAAGAAATTATGCAATAAATGAACATGCAAGGGGGAAATCCACTTTCCTTGAAACTCTAGAAAAATGCCTCCTGCTTACACCGCGACAAGGATCGGCCGCTAAATGACCTTAGCAATGTTTCCTGAAACTTTTGGGGGGAAGAAGGATGTCAAAGTCACTAACCCCAATGCCTAAAAATTGAGGAATCGGGAAAAGCTTACCGCGATCGGGTAGATCTTGGCGAGAGCTTTCCAAATCTCCTATCTATCGAGAAATTCGTCCACCAAATCGCTGGAAATCACTGGCCGAAAGCACGCGGGACGTTGCTCCTCTTCCACTCGTGAAAATGACCGTCATTCGGGTAGGAAGACAATGAATAGGAAAGGCAGGGTTTGACGCGACAGATTTTCCTATTTATACATATTTTTATATGTATGTAATATACTATTAATTATTTAAATAACGTCAAAACAATCTGAAATCCAAACCAACTCGATATCTTACGAAAATCGCACCGTAGCTAAATACAGATGCTACGAATCTAATGGCAAAGTTGAAATCCAAATCCAACAAACCAAACTCGGGTAAAACATCACCCGAAGATAAAAAGACACCACATCCCTATAAAAAGCTCCACTGAGTCACCAAAACAGACCCGGCTTGCGAGGGAAGGTGCACAACCAAGCCAAAACCAACCATATAAGAAAACCCACTGAGCAAACCCATGCTCCAACAATCGACACCCATTAACTATGCGTCAACGCAATGCCCTGACGTCAAAAATACATCACCATGGGAATTAAAATAAATACCGAAAAATCAGGGGCATTACAGCCACCCCCCCCCCCCTAAAAAGAAGTTTTGTCCTAAAACTTGATATAAATAGGATAAAATCCATAACAGAAAAAAGCAATCATAGGCTAACAAAGAAAAAACTTACCAAAGCAATAGGATAACAGGTGAGGATGAGCCTCCCTCATAGTTGTGTCCAAATCCCAAGTCGTGCTCTCCACGTCTTGGTTCTTCCACAGAACTTTAACCAAGGGTATTGTCTTCCTTTGCAATATCCGATCTTGAGTATCCAAAACATGAACAGGCACCTCCACATATGAAAGGTTAGGCTCCAACTGGGGCACAACATCAAGAATTTGTCTATCGCTCAGCACACACTTCCCCAATTGCCTCACGTGCAAAGCATCGTGCACGCTAGAAAAACTTGCGGGCAACTCGATCTTATAAGCTGGCACACCAATATGCTCCACAACTTTGAAAGGTCCCACATACATAGGGTCCAACTTATGGTTCTTACCAAACCTCTTAACACTGGACATCGGGGAAACCTTAAGAAATACCATGTCCCCAACAACAAACTCCAAATCAGTCCTACGCCGATTGGAATTCTTCTCATAATGCTCTTGAGCTATCTAAATCTTATCTAGAATATGCTTAATAGAAATATCCATCTCTTCTAACGCTTCTGGACCCAACAACAGTCTCTCACCAACCTCAGCCCAAAATAAGGGAGTCCTACAACGTCTCCCATACAGAGCCTCAAACCGGACAATCTGCAAGCTTTATCGGTAACTGTTATTGTATGCAAATTCCATCAGTCTCAAACACTCATCCCATGCTCCTCTGTGGTCCAAAATATAACATATGATCATATCCTTCACGATCTGATTTACTCTCTCCGTCTGACCATTTGTCTGCAGATGATAGGCGGTGGAATACCTCAAATTGGTACCCAACCCCTCTTGTAAACTTTTCCAAAAGCGAGACGTAAACCTGGAGTCTCGATCTGATACAATAATAACAGGCACTCGATGTATTCTGATGACCTCATCCAAGTATAACTCAGCTATTTTCTTCATGGAATAGTCGATCTTGAACGGCACGAAGTGAGCACACTTCGTCAATCTGTCCACTATAACCCAAACTGAATCGTGTCCTCATGGAGATCTCGGCAATCCAGTAATGAAATCCATCGAAATACTCTCCCATTTCTAACTCGGAATTTCTAAGGGCGTCAACTTGCCTTAAGGCCTTCCATGATCATCCTTCACTTGCTTGCAAGTAAAACATTCTGATACAAACTTAGCTATATTGCCCTTCATACCATAACACCAAACGATATGCGTCAAATCCTTATACATTTTATTTGAACCAGGGTGGTAGGCAACACTAGAACCATCCGCCTCTTTGCACAACTTAACTCGGATATCCTCAACTTCGGGAATACAAAATCTGTCGCGGTATTTCAAGGTACCCGCGTCATCAATCGATAAATCCATTAATTCCCCTTTTGCAGTTCTATTATAAAGGTGCAGCAAATCAAGATCATCCTTTTGATGAAGCCTCATAAGTGTAATCCATGAAGGCTCTAATACTTCCAAATTGCTGGGTGAGTCGGTACTTCCCACTGATATATCCATCAAGAGAAATTCCTCCACCAGTGAATCTACAGAATTAAAAATTTTTGCTGACTTCCTACTCAAGGCATCGGCTACCACATTTGTAAGACCCCACCCCCTCCCGGAACACAAGACATGGCACGAGGGGAGTCTTATGCCCAGAACAACCACCTTGCGGTAGCACTAGAACTCGGGCTAACCTGTATCACAAGATGCTTATCCTTCCGATTATATCCAATATCAAACATTACCAACCCAACCAAACATATAATAAGAAGCCAAATCCACACATAAAAATATATTCCAAAAGTACAACATATAAAAAAAGCTACAACAAGCTTCTACACTATCAGAGTTCGAGTAAATCTTACCCATAAGGGCTACAACAAGAGTCTCTCAAAGACTCACATCAGTCACTGACGGTAGCGACAACACCGTCCCTTTAGGCCCTATCGTCCTGGCCTGGCTATCCTGCTGCAAAACCTTCTACTGCTCCACCTGCGGGGTTTCCTCCTAAAAAGGAAGACGTAGCAACCGTTAGTCATAAAGACTAAGTTGCTATCACATCCGCTCCCCCGACGACTCCTGGCACCGGGCAGAGAAAGGAACAGGTACAATATATTTATATAAAGCAATAGTTCAAACAAGTGGCATAGAGTGATCAGTAATCAATGTATATATAGTAGCACAATAAATGAGCAAACCATTTGCCCTAGCAGTTCTATCATCTACAGCAGAATATGAAAGTGTAAAGCTACAACAGAAAGTAACTTAACTTATATGAATGTCCATACATCATATAAGTTGAGGATCAGCTCAACAGTAAAGTAACTCATCGTATAAGAGTGACCATACAAACTTATATGATGAGGATCTTGTGAATGTAATGTATGTAATGATATGAATGCAATGCAATGTCTCACCCATGCTCACGCACATGCAATCGCTATGTCGGCACAGACTTGTAGTTCCCACTGTTTGAGCAGGTAGCAAACCTCTCAGGCGCCCACTATCGTGGCCAGATGGTGTCAGTAGAGCGGGCATCTCCACTACTACTAGGCTGGCATCCACACTACCTAGCCTAGTCCTCCGTACGCCATAAATCTAAGAACACAACAACGGAGCTCACATATGTACTATGGCTCATTGGGAGTCTCAGGTAGATGTGCACCGAGAACCAAGCCTCGAACTGGCCTATGTTGTGACCCGGAAGGATCCTCAAAAAAGGCACGAGGACCAAGCCCAACCGTTCATTTGGCATGGAAGGAGCCCGGGAGTAAGCACCAAGGACCAAGCCCAACTGCCCAAGGTCTAACCGTCAACTCCTATTGGTGTGACGACTGGCGAGCCCGTAGACCTGCCACACTATCCCTATCCTAGGATTACGACACCACGTGTCGACTCACACCACATGCAACTTCACATCTCGAGCTCAACAACACACAAGGGATCCTCACCGACTCCCTTATCAACACAATGGATCAAGTGCGACAAACACTCATGCACTATCAATTCTTCCACATTTTCTTGCATCCAAGCATTCAAGGGTTCCTTGTAAACCTTATGTGGCAAGCCACCTAGTACAACATAACATTACTCACTACTACCCGTAGAGAGACACCACCTAATGTAGTGGACTATAATACAAGTTACATTGACCATGTGTATCCCGCGAGTATGCACTAACCTTATTCAATCCTCTTTCACATAATATTCATCGTTTTTCTAGTGTCAAGCTCATCCTTACCGGTTTACATAACTTATTTGTTTATACAATCCAACTCATCAACCCACTAGTTCAGATAAGGATCTATCAACCAAATCATTTCATTCAAGTATGTTTCACTTCGTCATTTTATTACAAAGGATCTATCCAACAACTCACAACAATCCCTCTACCACCTCCTATCATGGAATTACTTAAACCTGAGAACAAAACATACAAGAAATGAGTAAAGTACATAACTTCAAACGGGGATTCCTGATGCTACAGAAATTCGGTGAAATTGTGTAACCCCTCGTTGGAAAGGTATTTCTAAGGGCTACGACTTTTTTATTCAGTCACTTATCCAAATCAGACCGTAACACACTTGAAATCGGCTCCAAAGTCCGCTGCGTACAGAATACAGTTTCTATACACTTAGCTTGGTAGCCATCAATTTCGATAAGACTCTTCTGTGGCTACAGACTTCGCCTGAAGACGTGCAACCACTCATTGGAAAGGTATTTCCAAAGGCTACGACTTTCGTGTTTTGTCAAAAGCCCATATCTGGCAATATCATAACTGAAAATGGCCACGAAGATCGTTGCGCGCAAAAAGCAGATTTCTACGCGCATCTTAAGGCAGAACGGACGGCATCAGTCCGTCTTCCTCCTCTAGCCGATCTTCCCAAATCACCTCCAGAACTTCTTTTCCCTTATTCACCCTCATAAGGCCATGTCTCTTCAACGAAACCAGTCCACCTTCTACTCAAGAAGAGGGGAGAGGTTGAAAACACCACTACCCATAGAGCACAAGCCCTGGAATGGCCTCTTCCTAGGAAATCACCATCTCGCAATTCAAGACTATTTTGAGTCGACATCTCACCTAGAAATATCTACAAATCTAGCACCAAGGAGAGGAGAGGAAGCTCACCTCGTCTCCGGCATTTCCACCATTTCTGGTAGAGGATCTCATCACCCTTCTCGACGGCATCTTCTTCTCCTCGGCGGTGGTGGTTCTTCACGGATGAAGGTTGGCTCCAGAACCAGTCTCTCCACAGAAATGGCTTGGAAAGAGGATGAAAAACGGCTAGGATTTCAGAAATCCTATATATATGAACCAACACGGGTAGGGACACGCCCGTGTCCCTACTCGTGTCCTGCTCGGGCGAAGCATTGTTGACGGTTCGTCTGCTATTTGGACACACCAACACAGGTAGGGACACGCCCGTGTCTCTACCCCCGTTCCACGTGAATTGCCCGTATTAATGTCCGTGTCCTACCCGTGTTTTTCTCGGGAAACATGGCCAGCTTTCTAGAGACATTCACATGGGTAGGGACACGCCCGTGTCTCTATCCGTGTCCTACTCGGGAAACACTTAGACACATGTATACGGGTAGGGACACGCCTGTATCTCTACCCATGTCCTGCTCGGGAAACACGATCTACGATGTCAATTACACACACGGGTAGGACACGCCCGTGCCCTTACCCGTGTCCACATACAGACGGGTAGGGACACGCCCGTGTCACTACCCGTGTACTTCTCTGGAAATTCCATGAATTTCCAATCCTGAGACCAAAGTACCACACGGGTATGGAAATGCCTGTGTCACTACCCGTGTCCTACTCTGGATGTCATTTCACCTCCCTTACACAAGTGTAAGCCTAATTTACAGCACTCCCTAAGCCCAAGACAGCTCCCCTGACTTAAAAATGCGCACGAGCGGCCTAGTGTGAATCGGGACGTTACAACACTAGCCTTGTCAGGATGGTATTAGATCTCAACATCATAATCGACAATATACTCAAGCCACCTTCGCTGGCGCAAATTCAATTCCTTTTGAGTGAAGACGTACTTCAAACTCTTATGATTCGTATAAATCTTACACAGGGTGTCATATAACAGATGTCTCCGTAACTTTAGGGCATAGATCACAGCTACGAACTCCAAATCGTGTGTAGGGTAATTCTTCTCATGTACCTTTAAATGTTTGGACCCATGCGCAATCACTTTGCCCTCTTGCATCAATACGCAACCAATTCAAACGTGCGATGCATCCACATACACAGCATACTCTATCCCTTCGGTAGGCAAGGCCAAAACCAGAGATGTGCACAATCTCCTTTTCAATTCCTGAAAAGCCTCTACGCACTTATCTCTCAAAACAAGAGTTTGTGTTCTTCTACGTCAATTTAGTCAAGGGCGCAGACAACGCAGAGAAACCCTCAACAAACCTTCTATAATAGCCTGCTAGTCATAGGAAGCTCTTTATCTCCTTGGGAGTAGTAGGTCTATCCCAATCCTTCACAACATCTATTTTCTCGAGGTCCACAAAAATTTCATCCTTGTTAACCAAATGACCCAGAAAAGAAACCTGAGGAAGCCAAAACTCACACTTGCTTAGCTTGGCATACAACTATACTCCCTCAAGGTAAACAAAACAAAACGCAAGTGTTGGGCATGCTCATCAGCACTGCTGGAGTATAACAGAACATCATCTATAAATACAACCACAAAACGGTCCAGAAAGTCCTTAAACACTCTATTCATCATATCCATAAAGCAGAGGGGGCATTGGTCAATCCAAAAGACATCACCAAAAACTCGAAATTTCCATGCCATGACAAAAAGCAGTCTGTGGAATATCTGTCTCATGAATACTCAACTGATGGTAGCCTGAACGAAGGTCAATCTTTGAAAACACAGTGCTACCACACAACTGATCAAACAAGTCATCTATTATTGGCAGGGGATACCTATTCTTGATGGTTACCATGTTCAATTCTCTGTAATCAATGCACAGCCTTATCGATCCATCTTTTTTCTTCACAAACAATACAGGAGCTCCCCATGGTGAAGAAGGTCTAATGAATCCATCTGTAGTAACTAATCGAACTAGGTACGCAGCTCCTCCAGCTCGCACGGGGCCATATGATACGGCGCCTTAGCAATAGGACGGGTACACGACTCCAAATCTATGACGAACTCCACGTCTCTCTAATGTGGAAGACCAAGAGAATTATGATAGAGACGACGGCCCCCAACTTCTTGAAGAAGATGAAGACACGCTCGCGGATGATCCTCCTTCATCTTCAA